>PVKA01014915.1:0-51298 GCA_004027165.1 Ctenomys sociabilis | reverse complement strand
CTAAGTCTGAAGGTCAAGAAGTTTCAGGCTGGGGAAAGAAATTATGCACATCTGTGAATCTTTGATGCTCTTAATGATAGTGAATGTATACAAAAGATTATCCCCTGCAACACTCTAAAAATCTATGTATTTGTTTTAAGCATCAAAGACATGTAAACAAGGTACTAATTTGGATGATAGTTTCTTAGCTTATGCTTTTTTTTTTTTTTTTTTTTTTTTTTTTTTTTGGTGAAACCAGGGATTGAACTCAGACCCTTGTGCTTGCCAGACAAGGGCTTATTCTACTGAGCCATCTCCCTGGCCTGGATGATAGTTTCTGATCAACTATGAGTAGCCAGAAGTTCTAGGCACATGACACAGTCATTAATGAATATTTAATGGAAAATGCCTGTCCCATGCTATGTACAAGATATTTAATATTCAGACAGATAGTGAGGTTAAGTACAACTGCCTATGTTGTAGGTTAATAATGTCATTAAGCTTCTCTTCTGGAGGGTTAACTACTTAAGTTTGTAGACCAAATATTAGAGAAAAAGAAGGGCTGCAAGGACAGCCAACATTTTGTCCCTAGCCTTTCAAGGTCAGTGAGGAATCAGGACATAGGAGAACCTGTACTGCAACATCCTGTAACTCACTTATATCCCACATTTACTGATCAAGGAGATTGTGAAGCCACAGAGGAAAGTGATCAGTGGTGTACAGTGTGCCTAAGAAGAGTCACATGGAGAGAAAACATTCTCTCAGGCTTTCACAGAGAGAAATTGGTCAGGCAATGGCTGTAACTCATCCACACAGCTGACACTGACAAAGGATCTACAAACTGTGGTACAGGGTTTCAGGGTAAATCCTGAAGGGATTTGATTGACCTTGTCCATTACAAAAGTTACATTTCTTGTTATATAGGTTTTTCTTTATCTTGGTCTTAACCATCTAGCAGAAAAGTATAATAATGAGGTATGAAAAGTAAAGCCACATTAACATGCTGAGCTGTAAAGGGCTCAAGTCAACAACTTCTGACATTGCTAGCCCTATGGAAAACTCATTACTGTTATGGGCTACTAGAATATATTGGATTATTTTGCTGAGTTCTTGCTTCTACAATATTTAAATGCCAATGGAATACCCATCTCTGACAAAACTAAACAAAAAAGGGGAAGGATCATTTTTTATCTATATAAACAAAATTGATAGGATAGATATATAGCTACTTTCTCTTAAATCAATGAGAAGAATGATTTGTACTAATAGTGTTTGTGGACAGGATACCATGTCTGCATCTTGTACTATGAATAACCACTACAAAGACAACAATATGCAGTATATTAATTATTGAAACTGTCCTGTTAATCAATTTTGAAACTGTCTCATAGCTATTTGTTTCTCAATAAAATTAATTTATAAAAGAAAGAAAAAATCCCTAGAAAAGCACATCCAGGCTTAAGGGCCAAATATATCTGAATATTTTGACACTGAATTTGTGTCTTTTTCCTCCCTACACTCTGTTTTCACTTTGTCCTCATTTACACACTAATTACACATGTGAATTTGTAAGAATAAAAGCACTATTCAAATACATTCTTCACAGAATTCTACACTGTGCATGGGAAGAGTCAATTAGTCTTCAAAGTTTGAAGGTTTGAATTTATGGTATACAATGGCATGCTATTTTTGTGTGGAATAAAAGAAGTTCTGCACATAACTGTTTGCACATATAAAAATTCTCAGTTCTCAACATAAAAATGAGTATCTCAAGAAACAAAAGTATGTTAACAGGAGACTTACGTGGTTATGTGAAAACAAAGCATAGCAATTTCTGTGCTGATCGACAGCAGTCGTATGAAGGAACTAAGGTAATTATATGATTACAGCTGCACTGTTTCTCCAAAGACTCCATTGATCATTTTCTTATTACAGATAGAGTCCGCTGAAATTGTTGCAGCTACGGTTTGTGTAAAGTTTACGAATCACTGTGTTTCTCCTGGATAAGGCTTGGCAGACGACATTAATTTATTATATTCTTATACCACAAGTGTGTTATGTACATCTCAAGAGAAATAATGTTGGCTATGAGTGACTATCTATTAAGTCAGCCTGAAGCATTTTGTGCAATTTCTATCATCCTTAGGATGATTTTCCATCTTCTTTGCTTTGTATTTTAATGGTGAATGATACCATAAAATTATTCATGGGAAGATGTTAGGTGGGTTTGAACATAATTTACTGAATCCTTACTTCCTGTTATAGAGCTACAAAACATTTGCCTTTCACAAGTCTAAAACAAATCATGAATATAGTTTTCCTTATCAAAAAATGATATATCTACAAAACTTTCACAGCTTGTCATCTGACAAACTTTCTCAGCTTGTCATCTGAGAAAGGCTCACGAAGGCCAAGGAGAAAGAGGACAGACTATGACATTTTCACAGCCTATTTTCAAGAAAGAGTCACTTCAGGAACTGGCTTCTTTAGTTCTCTGTATAATGTGAAGCAAATTGTGTGCTACTGAATAGTGGTAATTTATCTGCTGGCTCTATGGGAGCGTGGATGCTTTTAAACCAAATTCTCCTGATGATAAATGCTTTTCAGCTCTCAGTGTCTCTCTTTTCTGAAAAACAAAGAAAACCACTCAGGTGGTACTAGATTCTACTGGCGCAAGCAATTTACATCTATTGGACAAAGATAAAAAAGGTACTATTAATCTACAGGGCAAGCATACTTAATTTTAAACTTCATGCATTAATGTGTTTGAAATAAAATAGGTACAGGAGCAAGTGGAATAAATATACCTTATTTACAGTTATAACCAAAAAGCGAATTTTTAAAAGTTGTGCAATTTATTCTGCACCAGAAAATTTTAACTCTTTGAATTAAGATTTGTAACTAAAAAGAAATTAGAGAAATCTACATAGTCTATATTTTTCAGGTAGCAACTGTAAAAGCAAAACATGAAAGAAATTAGATAGGTGATACAGGCCACATAGCATTTTTATGGAAAAGAGACTGATAAAACAGAATTTATCTATATTTATATTTTATCTATATTTAATATTATCTATATTTATCGTTGCCTTTGATCACATTTCTTAACTGTTCAGCCCCTCACTTTTCATGGTAAATGTGAATATATTTGGATTTAATGCATCTCTCACAATTTAATCTAAATTTCCAAATAACATAAATATTCCCAGCATTTATTATCTTTATCTATTATCACTAACATTTATTATCAGCATTTATTTTCTCAGCTAAAACTTGTCTTCTATTAATAACCTTATGGGGATAAGATTACATTATACTTTCATGCTACATGCTAGAAATTCAAATCACAAGAGCTAAAATGAAATGAAAGCCAAGAAGAAGAATAACAGTGGAACAGTCTACAATGCAGGCACCTGCTCCATTATGTGGTTCTTGGGGACTGAATGTCTCTACCCCTTAGCTTATGACTATTTAGGATGTAGGAACCTGGGACAGGAGCCATTGGAGAGAGCAAAAATATGGTAACTCATGAGAAATTTGAAAATAAGATTCCCACACTGCAGTCTGAGATTTTAACTTTAAAATCAAAACTCAAATGATAAAAGCACAGAATATACAATGTCACTTTAGAAAAGAAGAAGATTTCTTGGTCTTTGAGACCTTATTAAAATATGATCAAAGCTTTTAAAATCACAGTAGTGTTGATTTCAAATGTCTTGGTTAGTATAAAACCACAAAATAATAGAAGGAGAAAAACTGGAAATGAACTGGCTTGTGGCAACCAGGTTATTCCTACTGTAGACACAGATATATCAACTATCTCTGGCTGTCCAGTGATGTAGCCAACCCTCTGTTCTAACTCCATGTTCTTTTTTTCTTTTTCTTTTTCTTCTTTTTCTTTTCTTTCTTTCTTTCTTTCTTTCTTTCTTTCTTTCTTTCTTTCTTTCTTTCTTTCTTTCTTTTTTTTGTATTTTAGGGAAGGGTCTACAGGGTTTTCAGGGTTTTAATAGTAGATTGGACTCATAGTGATCCATCTGTTTACAGCCTCCCATGAGCTGGGATTTCAGGTGCATACCACCATGCCCAGTCTCAATCGCAGTCTCAGCATGCCCCGGGGGCAAGGTTGGCATGGCCGGCCTGGGAATTGAACCTCCAGCCCCTTGCCTGCTTGCAAGCTCTTTAATCTGCTGAGCTATTTGGCCAGCCCCCTAACTTCATGTTCTAATAATCATTTCTAGCACTTTTCCTATTGGAACAGAAAGCTCAGGCCAGAGGGTACAAGCCAGATATGTAATAGGTCTAGTTATAAACTGATAATTAGATCTGAAACTGTATGCCAGCCTGTTTAAGATTAGCTACTTTACACTTACTTGTGGCACTGATAAATAAGTTCTGTAAGTCTGTAAGACTAGCCTCAAACTCTGGATTGTGGAGGTAGATAATGAAACCCTTCGGGTTGGTCTGTTTCCTAGCTAATCTCTCCTGCCTTTGCCAATAGTTCCTATATGCATTTGAAAAATTTTAATACAGGAAACACAAAACTGTATTTCATTTAACTTGAGAAATAAACAAAAAAGACATATGTAACACTCCCCTATTACTAGAACATTATAAAGATCCATAGCGATTGAGAGATAGGAAGGCAGTTGACAAAAACCCTGGCTAGACCCTGTAGAATCCTGATTGCTAACAAGAATCCTTATCCTTACACTCTCGTTTGTCACATTTTAGTGAGCTGGTAAAACCCAGATTGCTGGATTTCTGATTCACTAGGTCTGGAGTGAAGTCTTGGATTGCATTTCAGATAAGAATCTTAATGAGGGCAGCCTAGCCATCTTATTCTGTGGGAACCACTCACTTTACTACCAAGAAATCATCTTCTGTGGGTGTTTAACCTCCTGTGTGTCTTGATTAGTGCATCAGTGTTGCTTTCCTATTACTGCTCATCTACCTGGTAATCCTGAGAAGCAAGCCACTTTGTTTACTATTTATTTATTTATTTATTTGGTACATGGTTGCACTATACAACTTGGACTCTTAGTGGTCTTTCTGTCTCACCTCTCCAGCACTGGAATTACATACATACACCACCAGGATCAAACCTGTGTCCTTGGGCTTGCCAGGCAGGCACTTAGACCACTGAGCTATCTCCTCAGCCATCAGCTACTTCTTTTTAGAAGCCACTACCTAGTTCTGAAATACACCTTGACTCTGTAGTCAAAGAACAGGCTTGCATCTGACTTTTGGAAACATCAGCTTCCCTAAAGTCAGACTTCCTTTCCTAGTCCATACCACAGGGTGCATGCTGGCTCCTCTGACCATGCATCTCAGACTTGAGTCAAGGAACAAGTCCAGCTGTCTTGGCCCTCCTGCGACTTCTACCTTGAGCAACAACGTTTAGTCCCAGGAGGCTCCTGTCTTCTCTTAGCATCCCTGTACTATAGCTGGTCAACATATTAGGTTCTGTAATTATTAAATTTTTTGGACTCTGCTTGAACTAAAGGTCTTCTGTTTTAGTTCTTTCTTCTCTTTCTTTGTTATTACCTAATCATACCTTATCTAGTTTTGTAACTTTGACCCATTGTTTTATGCAATCATTCCTATGTCCCTTACTCCCTTTTCCATCAAATAAATATGACCAAAAGATAATGCAGGGCTAGAAAGATAGTTCAGTCAGTGCCTACATTGGCAAATGCAGCAATCAGGGTTCAATTCCTGGTCCCTCATGCTGTCCTGTGCCTCCAGAGCATACTAAGCCAGGGAACCAGTTTGGGCATGGTGACACACACCTGTAATCCCAGAACAGAGGAGGCTGAAAACAGGAGGATCACTACGAGTCTGAGCTGCTTCATCAGACCCTGTACCAAACAAGGTAAAATGAAAAACAACACCAGAAAAAGACAATGAAGCTTTATGCTATAGTGGGTCTCACATATCCACATCAGTCAGCTCTTTCTTATTTCATTAACAAATAAAAACATAAAATGCTAGGAAAAATTGTTATTTTAATAATATCATATAATTTAAATTGCTGCACTGATGTAATAAAATATTTTATTTTCTCTTCTAAAGCTAAAGGATATATATATATATATATATATATATATATATATATATATATATATATATATAATTATGAAATAATCACGAAACAGAGGAAAAATGAAAAAAGAAACTCTAGTGATAAAATAAGTAAACCTCATTTGTTAAGTCCAAATAGTCTTCCTAGGAGCCAGGGAGATGGCTCAGTGAAATAAGCACTTCCCTGGCAAGTGTAAGGGTCTCAGTTCAATCCCCAGTTCCACCAAAAAAAAAAAAAGTCTTCCTATGTAAAGTAACTGCCAAATGTTTGAATAATTTATGTTTTAGTTTTTATTTGTGAGACTGATTTACATTGACTTGAAAATTATATGAAATCATAATTGTAAATACCACATCCTTTATGAATATTGGTTTAGGACATGGCTTACCATATGTTTTTGCAAAGCTTGTTTTCCAAGCTAATGATGTTATTTCCTGTGTCTAATTACTGCCATCTACAATGGAGACATTATTGTGGCAACAGTTTTTACATCTAGATGCACGATGCACACATCACTTGTGCTTTTGCAGAACATTTTATTTAATTGAAATCACAAATGACTTTCAAATAAAAGGCAGACTAACTTTTGTTTCGGACTCATTAGAGAAATTAGTTTTTAGAGTGTTAAAATGTAATGATGCGTTCTCCATCGTAACTTCAGAAGCATGGGAACACAGGGGTGGCATAGTGGGTGGGCAGGGGGTGTAAGATTGTATGGTGATCTCATCCAACTTCCACTCGAAATGATGAGGCAACAGAGACTCTACTCTTTTTTAAAGAAGGGTCACTCAAGTTCACCCAAACTACAGATAAACTCTCTCCCTTATTCTTCCCATGTTGCTAGCCATAAAACCATTTAGAGAAAACCAGAACATAAAATAGGGACAACTTGGGGAATAGGGAAAATATTAAACCACACTGCTCCATAGCCCATAATCAACAGTGTTTCAGAAATGTACACATTCTTGTAAAATTCCTAGAAGTGAGTTAATGTGGTTACCATGGAAACCTAAAAGGTATATAATCTAAAAGCAAAGTTGAAGGACTGGTGAGATAGCTCAGTGGGCTAAGTGCTGGCTTAGGACAATGTAAGAAACCAGGGTTTGTTCCCTGGCACCACAGGCCATGCTGGCCCCGTCCCTCTGGGCATGCTGAGCCGGCCACTGAAACTGAGCATGGTGGTACATGCCTACTGTAATCCCAGAAGTAGGGAGGCAGAAAACAGGAAGATCACTGCAAGTCCAAGCTGTGTAGTGAGACCCTGTATCAAATAAATAATAATTAAATAAATAAATAAATGCAAAGTTCAGGGGGGTACTGACAACTTTGGTAGTCCTGACCCAAAATCAGGGCATCAGTCAGTCTCAAGCTTTCAACAAAAGCTTCCTTGTTCCTATACAGTTGGTCTCTTTTGTGGGGGTTCATCTTCACTTTCTGTCATCCCCAACTACAAAAGCAGCAGCACTTTCTATGGTCTGATGGTTGATGGCTTTAGATCGAATATTTCAATCTAATATGCAAGCATTTGATATACTCTTTGCTCACAAGGAATGTTGCTCCATTTGTAGATGATTGTGATTTTAAAAAGTACTAAATTGAGTATAAATCTGCTAAATGGCTGAATTGTGTGTTAAGCAAAAACCTTGAGAGCGTGATCACAAGCAAGACAGCTCAGCAGAGTTTGTGAAGGGTAAAGAGACCCAGGTTTCTGGCATAGACTATGGGTCCGATCTCCTAAAGTGGTGAGAGAACAAAGCACAGCCCAATTCAAGGAGTGAGTGAACTGCTATTAGACTAAACATTAGGACAGGAATCTCAAGGACTGCATTTTCATGAATTTTGGGCACCTCATCTCTTCTAAGGAATAAAACAGGATCTAGTGCCATTAGAACAAGCTTGAGATGCCTGTCAGTTAACCGCAAAAGGGACATCAGGAACAATTCAGTCTTAGGTATCAATTAGCTGGCAAAACCTCCCTTAATTTGCTTCAAATAAAGAATTCTGAGGTGTTTGAGTTATTTAGCCATGGCTCCCTTAATTTGCTTGAAATACCCATTTGTGTTATTAGAATCTGGATTGGCCCAAACTGGGCTAACAACCAGTTTTTCAAAATTCTTTTTAAATAATCATTTTAAGACTAACTTGCACTGCATGCTGTGGGCAAGTTTAACAATTACTTTATGCTGCACTATGGTTTGAGTTTGTTCCAGAAAGGTTCAAGCCTGGTCCTCAGGAGGGCCTTTAAGAGGTAGGGTCCAGCAGGAGGTCTTTGTGGCCATCAAGATGCAAGCATTGAAGAGAGTGCTTGTGGGACCCTGGAGAGTTCCCAGGATGGAAGGTCAAGGCCTACTGGTTATTGCACTTTGGCTTCCTGTCACACTGTGATGCTCTCTACTAGGTGGACTTCCCACACCCAAGCAGAAGCTGCATCTGTGTGCTTGACCCTTCAGATCTGTGACTTTATTTGTTTACTTATTTATTTCCTGTATTTTAGGGAAGGGTCTACAGGGTGTTCAGGGTCTCACTACTAGATCTGACTTGTAGTGATCCTTCTATTTTGTAGAAATAGAGAGCTAGGATTTCAACCATGCCACCATGCCCAGTGTCATTCGCCATCTCAGCACACCTTGGGGATGAGGCCAGCACTGCAGGCCTGGGGATCTAACTCCCCAGCCCCTGCACCTGCTCAATCCTCTAAGCTACTTGGCAGGTCCAGATCTGTGACTTTGATC
Organism: Ctenomys sociabilis; assembly: GCA_004027165.1. Lineage (NCBI taxonomy): Eukaryota > Metazoa > Chordata > Mammalia > Rodentia > Ctenomyidae > Ctenomys > Ctenomys sociabilis. Next base: position 42,505 of record PVKA01014915.1, on the reverse strand, counting down.
AACTTCTTTTCATAAAAGTATCCATGCTCAGTGAGTTATTGTGAACATATTTTAATTTGCACATAATCTACTTCTTTCTTTGAATATATATATATATAATATATATATTATATATATGTATTATATATATAATTATTTAATTTCAACTTATTCTAATAAAAAATTTGCTTTAAGCAATTATCTAAAGAAGATGCTTTATGATGTAAAATATATTTCAGTTAAGAAAAATAATTGTAATGTGAATTATACAATTTTATTAGAAATGTTTCTGTAAAAGTTTAGTTAACTTAATATGAGAAAGATTTCAATCACATTGCCAAATTGCACAGTCATTCAAAAAATATACTTTAGCACATTAACATTTTTTTCATTTTTCAAACTGTACCATGATAAATTCTGAAGGTAACTATGACCATTTTGTAGATGTTTTGGGGTCACTAACAGTTGAGTTGATAAATTATAGTGAGTTTAGGTGTACATGATTTGTGTTTGATCATACACTTATTCTTGATTTTTTTAATGCTAAATATATAGTGCCTAACACCATTAGTTTTTTCCAGTGATTGAAATGATAATGATAATTGTAGGATGATACTGTAAATTGTTTAAATCAATTTCAGTGTTATATGCCAACTGCTATAATTATTATGAACATTGAAATTTAACACATTTTACTGATTTCTATAGTTTTTGGGAATGACTTTTCATCACAAGGAAAAATATTAAAATTTTGTTTTACTTCAACTGAAAATGTGATTTAGATTTGATTGACTTAGAGGTATAACTTTAAAAGTCCCTTGAAATTGAGTAGTTAATTTTTATCTATTCTGAATTAGCTAAGGGAGAGGTTTCATGTTATTTAACAATTCAAATTCAATTAAATTTACTATATGCAATATTCCAAAACAGAATAGCTTCAATTTTAAAATTTAGTAAGATTAGTCTGAAAAGGCAATTTAAAAGTAGATTTTCATTGCAGAGGAAATGTTTGTTATTTTATTAACAAGTTCTTATCTTTTCAGTGTGTTTTGCAAACACAGGTTTTTGTTTTTTTTAATCTGTAAGTCTTGAAGCTTTAGAATTTATCAAAATATTCTTAGCACTCACAGTTTCTGGGATATGTAGAATCCCAGACAATGCAGAAGTGATTTCATCTTCTTAAAGCAACTTGGATTATCATGATGATTAAATATCCCAGAATTATATTAAATGTAGAAGGAACTGAAAATTGGGTTTTATTTGTCTCATAATAACTATGTCATATCTTTCTAATTTGCTTTTTTAAATCAACAATATAAAATAGGTTTTTGGATATTGGCTCACTTGTCTGGGTTTTTCTTTTTTCATTACAAAAGAATATAAAATTTAGAAACAGTGTCATTCATATGACCGTCCTGAAATGAGTCAAGGTAAATACAACCCTAGAGCATTTTATTCAATACATTGATGAAATAACTCAATATACTGTGAGTTGATTTTTTCCCGAGAAGGTATGAATATATGTGTCCCCAAATCAGAAAACATACTTCTTATTTGAAAGGATTTTCCTTTGTAATAAGAGTTCTCTATTAAAGCACACTTTATAGATTTGAATAGAATGCTCTCACTTCCTCCATTCAACAGGGTTTCACTTGGATAATTTGCAAAATCTAGACTGTCCTCTGTGGTGATGAGGAAGGACCTCTGTGTGCCTTTCTTTCCTGAATCCATACCTGGCATTATTTGCTGAGTAAATTACTAGCCACAGATGCTTATCCTAACTATGCATTACAAATCTGAAATTGTTTCTATTGCGTTTCAAAAACAATTTAACAAAAAGGAGTCTGATGCCAAAAGGAATTTGCTGACCTAGTGTCTTAAAGTGGTAAAATCCCATCTCAAGTTGTATAAGTCTGCTCTTATTTAGGGACAACAATAAAGAGTACTAGATTTGAAATAAACATCCCAGAGCTGACTGATGTTCCTCAGCTCTTCCAACATCCCTTCTAAGACTTTGGATAGGTAGTATGAAAGCAGGAAAGTTAGGAGAAGACAGCAGGCAGCTAGGGAGGGACTGGGCCCAAGTCAGACTTGGGGACCAGGCCCTGGCCAGGTAAACATAAGGCTGTGGTCATGACTTAACAAGCACTGGATGGACAATCAAATGTAGCACTGCACCTAATGAGGTCATAGTCAAGGTGATGGAAAACCACCATGACAACTTCTGTTTTTACCTATCTGGAAAACATTTTTCCCCCTCTCACTTTCTTCCTTTTGTGAACAATTGAGGTAGGAAAGAGGCTAGGAGGTATCCACAGACATACAGTTGCTCCTTGTAGGCCCATTTTTAATTTAAGTAAGCTTGCTTTGGTCTACAAGTCAATATTAGCTTGAGTCACAGTGGTCTGAGCCCTACTTAGTTTTAGTATAAAAACTCCCAGACAAAGAGGCCCCATGGCAACCCACTTTCAGTTCCCCTCTCAGCTACTGTACTGGGAGCTATTTCTCTCTCTTAACAAACACTCCTGTATATCTTCTTTGACTTTGGGAGACTTGCATCAGAATTTCCTGTTATAATAGGAACCACTGGGAAAATAATCACCCAGGTGAAGTTGCATGAGAAAGAGAGTGCCATTTTCTTTGCTTGGTCCTTAGAAGCTGCACGTGGACTAAGGAATTAAGAAAACAAACATTAGAGAGCAGACTGGCCAGGCATTTGAAATACTGTTTTGGTTAGCCTCTCAACTCTTCTGCTAGCAATACAGATGGAGAAAGAGCACAGAAATTACCTTCTACAGCACAAGAGAGAATTCCAAACATTTAATTATACAATTGTCACAGTCAATATCATCTTTGAATAAGTGCTACCCATTTGTTCCTTATTGAGTGATGAAGGGTGCTTTTTCTTTTTTTGAAGTGATTTTTTGTATTTATTTTTTCTTCTCTGGACTAGTAAATATTCATTATTGGCTTTAGTCTCTGGTTCCCAGAACAGAAACCCTTAATCCCTGGCATTTCCTCGTTGATAAGGGCAATAGTTGAGGCTTTCACTACAGTTGGCCTTGGTACTGAGTTCACAGAATATTTGGGTTGACTCTTTGCTTCATAATAAGTCCTCTCAATCCCCACTAAGGCGGCTACACAGAAAATGCCCCTCAGTAGCCACAGAATGAAGCTGGAACAGGGAAGAATTTGTGACAGAAGGCTAAGTCATTCAACCTGAGCTCTGGGGAAGTGGAAAGTGCTGAAGAATAAGATTTACAAAAACTGACCTGTAGGAAATTTGATGAATTCTGAGTGGAACACATCCACATGGCTGGAAGATGACATAATCTAAGTCTACAGAAAGAGGCTCTTGAGTTTGAAACCTTTCTAGACTTTACTTTATGGACAGCTCCATCTAGTTTTGATCTGTATCTTCTATAACATTGTTTAAAATAAACTAGTAAAGGTGTGCCAATTGTTATCCCAAGTTACATAAGAAAATTATTAGGTAGCATGTTATCATTAGAACTGCACTTATAGCTTTTGGTAAAAAGTACATGACAGATGGTGGAATTTGTTGTGATTATCTTAAAGCTAGAAACTTAAAAAGCATTGGTAAATTAGTAGTGGTTAAAAATTTATCTCGTGATCATATTTCCATCTAATCTTCATGGACTTTTTCTTTAAAATAGCTATCATGTCATCCATTTTCTGCAGTGAATTCTAAATAGATCTGTTAAGTATCAATTCAAATGTCAACAAAGCTAACCAATGAACAATCAATTAAAATGAATTTAATACGTTAATAATTGTATTTATTTCATAGACTATATTCAGTTTGAAAAAAAAAATTTAGAAAGCAAATCTCTGATGTTTTAGAATGTAGCTATGTCCCATTTGAGACATAGCTACCTACCTGACTAGCCTTCCTCATGAAAAGTAAAATAGTCCTTAATTTTTTTAGTCACTACCTTTTAATCAGCACTTAGAATGGTCTCTAAACATATCATTTAATAAATATCTGTTGGCTTGTGGAATAAATGGCACTAAAGAATATCTTGGTAAATGATTGTCATTGCATAAAACTCTTAATGTCACTAAGAACTTCTTCCCAATAGCTTTTGGTTTTTAAGATGGGAAGAATTTATAAGAGGAACACTTGTTTGCTTCTCATACTATTAGAAGAGTTTACTGATTTAATGTTGCTTGGCCAGATAACAGAATATAGTATAGAACTGTGATGCATGTTTTGTGACAAAAAGACAGGGATTCAAAGTAAACCATTATAGCTCAGTAGACTAAAGCACCACCTGCTTAGGCAGAGCACTACGGTCAGCTAGGGTTCAATCCCCAACATGCCGTGCCAGCCTCGCCCAGGGGGTGCACTGAGACAGTGATTGAGACTGGGCATGGTGATGAGCACCTGTAATCCTGGCACTTGGGAGGCTGAAAAGAGGAGGATCACTATAAGTCCAATCTATGTAGTGAGAACCTGTAGACCCTGTAGACTATGTCCTAAACACATAGTAAACCATTGTGCATGGGATAGCTGAGAAACCTATATTTGTGAGAAGGATATCTAGCATCTTCTTTACCTAATTGAACAACTGCAGTTAGCTCCTAGACTTTAGAAGATGACTTGTGCACTCCACACAACTACCTCTTACATGTGTCTGTGGGAGTGACAGCTTGGACAGGAGTCTCCCCTGTATGTAATACAACATGTGTCTCTCAAGGTCCATGTGAAGAGGCTAAGGTGAGAGTTGAGGCAGAAGGGAGCTGTTTTCAAAAGGTCAAAATATAAAAATATATACTCTATTATCTGGTTATGTTTGACTAAGTAAATGTAGACACACCTAGTAAGATAACTATGGTTCCTCTTCTATTTCTTGGCCACTTCATCTGTTTTCTTGGTTTACCCATAGAGATGAAAACAACTTTCTGAAAACTTGAAATCAGTGTAATATTCCCAGCATTACGGATGGTGGTGTCTTGGGCTGTACACAGAAGCTGGGCAGAGGTGAGCATCTGAAGAGCATTTTGATGTGAGAAGCAGCTCTGCTAATAAAACCAGCTGGGCATATAAGACAACGGAAATCGCAAGAGACATCTAGCAATGTTGTACCTAGCATTTAAATTACTTTCAAAGTTATTAGAATTTCATTTAACTGGTATTTACAATAAATTCTGTTATTTTAGCAGATAGAGTTAACTTTGTCATATGAAACCCCACAGCAGAGGTAGACATAGACATTATTTTACTTAATTCTCTCAAAAACTCACAAGAACAATTCTTAATACAAGTGAAAATGTACTCAAAGAGTAATTTTCTTAAGGGCTGATGGCTGATTAAAGGCTTTTCCCTGTTGATCTAAAACTCAAAAATTTCTTTGAGCTGAACTGATATACTTTACCTGTATTTTGTTAAGATGGAAATGCTTCCTCCATTTGAAATAAGGCATTACCCTGCACTTTTCCCCACTGTATATTTGAAGCCTATGGATCTGTGCCCTTCCTACTACTTTGCAGAGATAAATCATACTAGAGAGAAGCCCATTGCCTGTGTTTTCAATTTACACATAGCTCCAAGATTATGAGCAAAATAATAATGATCTGTGATCTTGAAAAACAATGAAGAAACCAGTTGTGCAAAGCATGGCCTTGTGACTGGATGAGAATCAAACTTACTTGCTACCTGTGACAAGGGCAGACCCCAGCTCTTTGAATTCCCATTCATGCTTTCATAAATGGCTAACTGAACAGAGTTGTCCCTGTTGGTCAATGAGACTGAAATGCTTATAAATCAAACCTTGGCTACGGGCTCTCTCTTCAAGATCTTAAACTTTAGTTCATGCTCACCCTATGTCAGTGTCAACTTTCTCCTTGAAGCTGTCCTGAAAAATAAGGCCATTTTAGGGGTGAACATTCTCTATTCAGTATGCATACAAGCCAGGTTTCTATTTTTAGATTGGATAAAATTCTTTTACCTATCTCTTGAGATACTTCCAGATCTTATGGTTAAAATGTTCTCTCTATTGCAACAATCTTTTCCTTGCAAGAATCATTTCAAAGAAGCTTCTCCTTATTAAATCCAGATTTGTTTTTAATTTGACAAAGGTAAAAGCAAGGCTCTAGAATTAGGTCTGAGGTCTCTAAAGAGCTGTACAGGAAACTGTCTGGAAGTACCCATTTTGCCTCTTGGGGAGAGACAATTGTCCTTTCTTCTGTCTTGCTGTGTAAAGTGTGTGACTTTTGTCTTAATGACAATCCAATTTGACAGTATTATAGGTTTCTTCTTGTTTTCAGCTTCTGATTTTCCTTTTCATAGATCATTTACTCCAGAGAACTTTTATTTGGATATTAATTCTCTGCTCCCTTGAGATGCAAACATCCCAGCATCTTTCCAGCTTTATAAACCCAGTTCTGTCTTTGCAAAGGACCTTGCAGACATTGCTTTGAACTGCATCAGGAAGGCAAGCAGCCTAATCTCCCAGTCTCTGTGGGAGAGTTAGAAGCCTAATTTTGATAAACATAGAGCAGTAAAGACAGATGACCCAATCACATTGGCTGATTCCACTCTACCAGCTAGCTTGCCACGCTTTTCTACGAGCTCACCCCATTCTGTGAAAATTTTCCTGTTTTTTGAATCAGAAGGTGAGCTCACTTTCCTATTACAAGAGCCTTGACTGGTGTTGAAAAATTCTTTCTTACTGCTTACTTTCATCTGGTACAAGTATCTTCTGACATGAGTATCTTGTTCATCCTCTTAAGTTTGTCAATGCTCACTCAATTAAAAAAATGGTCATTTTCCCATATTGATAAAGAGAGATCTTAGGAAAGGATGTTTCTCCAATAACCTTCAAAGGCAGGTAGACAGAATGAACATTTTTCATTTCTCTATTTGTTTCTATTACATTGTAGAATTTCTGAAAAGGCAGTGGCCCCACCCCACCTGCTTTTTAAACATGTTATCCTTATATCAGTCCTTCTCATCCTCAGAAATTTTAGAACCTTTTTATGCTATTCATGTCTAGTTTTCCACTGTACAGGAACTCAAGTGTGGAGAAAATTATTTTATTTTACTTGGATCAATCCACTTGACTACCTTTAAAAAAAAGTTACCCTGCCATTTACTATCATTTGAGCCAGTCTAAAATTTCCACTTCTGCCACAAAGCTCTCTTTATCTCAGTAATCCTTAGCTACAAAGTCTCTCTTTTAATGACTACATTGTTCTTCTACCTGCAGCTAATACCAAATCATATATCTTAGTATAGTTTTGAGTATTCTGAAAATTTATTTTTATAAGCTTCTAATTTTCTCTGTTCCACATACTTTTTGGCTTTTAAAATAGAAGACAGAAATTTTTGTCCTAGTTTGCTTTATAATTGAGCATTCTAGATTTTCTAACTGCAATCACGTTGCTTCTCATTTGCATTTTGATCACTCATGGGGAGTAATAATACAGCAGCATTGGAAACCAACAAAACGGAGTCAAGACGACTGTGCTGACTTAGATGAGTTGATGCTAAGCCTCCTTCTATTCCTCAGTGTTGTTAAGATGAAGGCTCTTGTCTGAATGGCCTCATGAATAACTTATAGTGAAAGCTATTTGCTTATATGCTTTATATGATAATCTTCCAAGCACAGAAGGAAGATATACCAAACTTTTATCATAATAGACAATACAATATGCTTTAAATTGCTCTTAATGTGTTTGAGGTAATCTGAGGACATTTTCCTTTCTCTTTCTTTAGCAAATATTTATTAAAATTAACATATGGTAGGCACTATAGTAAGGAAAAGTGCAAACAAAATAAGTCCTGAGAAATTTACAAATCAGTGAGCCAGAAAGGAGGGATGGCTCTAATTATAATACAGCAAGTTAAATATAATAAGGTCTGTGCAGCGATGGGCCTGAAGAAGCAAACACAAACAAATATGTCCTTGTGTATGGACAGATTCACAGGAGAGGTAAATGTCACTGTGTGAAGAGGTGTTCACTAGACAGGGTAAATAAGGAGGGGACAGGTTCTTTAAGGTAAAAGAAACAGCATATGCAAATACATGGAGATGTAAGTGGCATCAAGGAACATTTAGTAATACAGCATCCATTTCTATCTACTCCTTATCCATCTTCATACAGATGCTGCGTACTGTACTAGGTTTGATGACTCTGAACTGAAGAACACCTGACGGTCAGTTTAGCTGAAAAGGTGGTAGCATTGGGGCAGTTTTCCTAGTGGAGGATGATATGCTTTGGAGAGGATGTTCTTGACTCCAATCAGACTGGAGTGCAGGTTTTCAGAAGGTGTGCTACAAATCCGGAGTAGAGAAATAAAAGTGTATGTGTACTAAGAACAGAATGGCATTCTAGGAAAGTCAGTCTTTGCCCCTTGCCCTTACCTTTTAGCTGACCTCTGTTTCTGTTCTAAAAGTCCTTGAAAACATCTGGTTTCAGTCAATATTGACCATCTGGGAGAGGAAGGGCTGTAGGGTAACCTAGTTGTGGTTTTAATTGGTGTTTCCTTAAGGATTTGTTCTCTAGTGAATGGTCTGTTCGTGTTACCTTCATCACATCCAACATACTCTAACCCTCTGCTTCTCAACAGTGGATACGCATTGAAACATTTTCAGGCCTCATCCCCCAAGCTATGATTTAACCATTACTGCTTCTGGACCCCTCAGTGATATTTATATTGAAAAAAGCCCCTTGGTGATGTGGTGTACACCCAAGGTTAGGCGTTAAAGTCATCTGGAGTGTGTGCTGAAACAGATTGCTACAGCCCACTCAGAATTACTAAAGCAGTGAGGCTCCTCTAGAGCTTGAGAATATGTTTTTCAAATAAGTTTTATGAAAGATGATGTTTGCTGGTCTGGGGCCATCCTCTGAATCCCATTGCTTTTGCCAAACTAAATGAGTAGCTTCTAAATACCCTTCCCAAATTCTTTTCAGCCTTTCTTTTACATACATTCTACTATTTCTCTATGAAATGCCATTCTAACACTTTTATTCTTACATAGCTTTTTATTCTTAAAAAACAAGCCAAATACCATAAGCACTGTGATGTTCAGATATATTTGCTGTGTCATTCCTCTACTTTATTACATGGTCAATGTGTTGACTGCATCTTAGTTAGGGCTGCAGCAAATGCAAACAAACTTGTCTTTGTGCAGGAACAGATTCACAGAAGAGATTCAAAGATTGTCCCATTTTCTACATAGTGATAAGTCCATAAAACCAGAAACCACTATGTCTTCCTTATTCTTTGAAACCTTAGCAGCTATCTTACTTTGCTTATTAGTGTATTGGCATTATTTCATGAAGGTAGGTTTTCTGCTATTGTTTTAATTAATAAGTTCATAGATGGATAAAGACAAATGTGACATATTAGGGTTCTGGGGTTCTTTACAAACATGATTTACTGTTACAACTATTTTTTGAGCAGATCTCTTGAACCAGAGAGTAACTCTACAGAAAAAAAGAAAATAAAAGCTGTATATCCTTATTAGTTATGATTAGTGTTACCTGAAAAAAATCTATTAAAAAGGGACTTAGAAATACAGTCTTTACATTTAAATAAACCAGAAACTATAAAATGAAGGATTTTTTTTCTTTTCTTGGCCTGGTTCAGAATGCCTTAAAGTCAGGTCTGGGAAGTCATGAGGATCTGGGGATTGAACCATAGTATTGTGAGCCTGATTGCCTTTGCTTAAGCAGGCACTTAAACAACTGAGCTAATGGGCAGGCCCCAGAAACTATAAAATGAAAGAAAAAATAATGAGATGATATCAGAGCATGATCTTTGCAGAATATTACATTTATTTACTTAAGACTTTCTTATCAAATAAATACTTTTTAACAAATCTAAATACTCCAGTGTTGGATGTTTAACAACTAAAGTTTGGAGACCAAAAATTAGAGAAATAGAGGGGCTACAAGGATAGCCAATATTTTGGCCCTCGTTCTTCAAGATCAGTAAAGATTCAGGACATAAGAGAACCTGTGCTGTGTCACTGTGTAACTCAGTAATGTCCACATTTTCTGATCAAGGAGATCATGGGGCCACAAAGGAAAGTGATCGATGATGTAGAGTGTGCCTAAGGAGAGTCACCTAGAAAGAAAAAATTCTCTCTGGCTTTCATAGAGATCAAATTGGTCAAGTAATAACCGTGACTCATCCAGATGTCAAAGGACCTACAAACTGCTGTACATGGTTTCAGGGTAAATCCTGAGTGGATTTGACTGCCTTTGTCAGATACAAAAGTTACAATTTTGGTTATATAGGTCTTGCTTTAATTTGGTCTTAACCATCCACCAAAAAAGTATAAGCATGAGATATAAAAGTAATGCCATATTAATATGCTTAGCTGTAAAAGGTTCAAGTCAACAACTTCTGATAATTGTCAGTTCTGCTGATAACCTACTACTATTATGGACTATTGGACTATATTGGGGTTTTTTGCTGAACTCAAGTACTACAACCTTTAGACTTGCTTCAAGTATGTAAAGGTATTCTAAAGACTTCTCCAAATAGAGCTTCTCTAACTGCAGTGGAACACCCATCTCTGAAAAAATAGAGCGAAATTAATGAAGGACCATTTTGTAGTGAAAAAAAATATGTATATACAAGATAGTTAGGATAGATATACAGCTACTTTCTGTTAGTTCAAGGAGAAGAAAGGTTTGTACTAATATTGTTCAGGCAAGATATCATGTCTACATCTTGTCCTCCTGAATAACTACTATGAATACAACAATATGCAACGTTTTAATTATTGTAACTGTCATACTAACCTATTTTGAAACTGTTTCATTGTTATTTTTATCTTTTTTATTAAAATGAATAAAAGATAAATAAATGAATATGTAAATACTCCAGTATCTTTAAAGCCACAAAGTTTCATATGAAGATTGCAATGCCAGAAATGTAATGTTTTAGTGAAAAAAATTTCATTTCCATAATGAGATGATTTGGACTGCTATGGCTTTAATGCGGTTCCTGAATAAACTTTATGTGTCAGTAGCTTAATTGCTAGATCCATATGGCAATGGAATCTGGAAGTGGAAATCACCTTGGAAGGTGATGAGACAAGAACCTGAGGATGGGGCCAACAATGACAACCTGAGTTTCGTTGAAGATAAGGGGAACTCCAGCTAGAAAGCTTGTGGTCTTGCCATATGATGCCCTCCACCATGCTACGAGGCAGGAAGAAGGCCTCACCAGATAGTGAACAGATGCTGGGTTTGCTCTCTTGGACTTCCCTGAACTGCATGCCAAACAAACCTCTTCCATTTATAAATTTCCCAGACTGAAATTTTGTTATAGCAACAGAAACCAGATGAAGACAATAACAGTAGAAATCCATCTGGTGTATCTTCTCTGGGGCAGTGCATCTTATGAACCATGATAAGGGTGACTTTGTCCTCAAAAAGCAATGTCCTCTCACAAAAGCCAGCAAAAGACCACACAAGGCTGCATCTTCAAGAAAGAAGCAGGTGGTAGGCAGATCAGAGAAACACTAACTCTTACATGTTCTTAAGCATAGCTGACACACTTCTTGATACCCTCAGAGAAAGCCAGGAGAGGCTGAGGATGTAGCAAGGTACTTTATACAGAGGCTGATACTTTTTCTTTCTTTTTTTTTTTTTTTACTTTCTTTGTGCCACTAGTTTCATGAAGTGTAGTCCATGCATTATATCATTCAATTTTTAACTAGGGCCTTATGAAGGGGTTCGATATGAAATTTAGTAGTAGAATACTATGGTAGATCTTAGAATCATCCCTATTACTGAAGGAAAAAATTATGAAGTAGCTATTATATTCAATTTCATAGCTTGTAGAACCAGGGCTAAAAAAAGTTAAATATATATTCAAGGCCAGCATTACAAGAAGTTAGTCAAATTTGAATTTTTCAAAATAATTGGTATAACTATGTCCCATGTAATATAAGAAACAAAATTATATTAGAAAATTATTTAATGTTTACTAAAGTGAAAATTTACATAAGTGTTCTGCATTTTGAATTGTATCAAGAAACCTTGATTGTATCTCAAAACTGTTCAGTCAGACCACTAGGTTGTGTTACATTCCAATTTTCTCCTGCACAAGCATTACCCAACTTACTTATTTGAAACTTGTGGAATAAACTTGAGAACTGCACATCATCAAGGCCTTTTGACCTGGCATCTACTCTTCCACTTTCCGTATTTAGAGGTATAGCACACACCAAAGCCCAGAGGCAGGAGCTAAATGGCTTGTTCCTGGAGTCCTCATAGCTGATACGGTGTGAATGAGAGAACCAGGAGTCAAACAAGAGAGGAAGTGGAGTGCAAATCATTCAGGGCCTTGGCGAGCACTGCGGGAGTTTATTTCTATTCTGAATGTGCTGTGCTGCTACTGGAGCAGTGTTGCACCATGTCAAGGCCTGGCTTGAGCTTTACAACACTAAACTGGCAGCTCTTTGGAGAATTTCTGGAGGGCTAAGAGGTGAATAGTCACTGTAAAATATTTGGGCAATGGAATACCCATTTCTGACAAAACTGAACAAAAAAAGGAGATACAAATGAGGAACAATTTTGCATCTGCATATACAAAATAGGATAGATATACAGCTACTTTCTCTTAATTCAATGAGAAGAAAGATTTGTACTAATAGTGTTTGGACAGGATATCATGTCTTTATCTTGTGCTATGAACAACTACTGCAAAGACAACAATATGCAATGTATTAATTCTTGTAACTCTACCAACCTGATTTGAAGCTGTCTCATTGCAGTTTTTTCCTCAATAAAATAAATTAAAGAAAAACATTTAGGCTTCTTTTTCTAAAGGCATGGTTCATGATTCAGATTTTAAGCTGTATTCTTTGGGTAACAACTTCTATCATGGGGTCAGATCCTCCTCCTCCCAACTTTAATATGGAAATGTGTATACATTCTTTTGTGCAATAAGCCCAGAAGGGTCTCTTTGCCAGCTTCGTTTTGTAAGTGTTGCATCTTTGGGTGTGACAGAGGCAACCCTATTTACAAAGAGTAATATCTTTGCATAAAAATCACCAGCAAAGATTCCAACAAAGCTGCACCTTCAAGAGAAAAGCAGATGGTAGGCAGGTAGAAGAAACATTTAATTGTGTATGTTCCTAAATGTAACTAAAATATTTCCCAGAACATTTAGAAATAACCAGGAGAGTCTGAAGGTAATAGCAAGATACTATAACAAGTACATTGTATAGCAAGTATATAAGTACAGCAAAGTACAAAACTATGCATAGCTATTAGAAAGCTATTTTTATAATTAATATAAGAGAGCGTAAGTTGTATGCACTATGTCTGGAGTGGCATGGTAACATTAGAGTTGCCAGAATTAAATTAAGTGAATGAGGACAATACAATGAAATATGTAAAAACATATAAATACCAAAAAGTAAAACACAAAAACTTAGCTAATTTATAACTGAGTATCTATTCTATGATGTGTGCTTTAGACATTGTTTACTTCTTATAAAAAGCTTTGGCACAACACATACTCTTAATTTTCTTTGACGGACAAAAACATTGAGGCCAGAGAGTATACAGGTAAGCAGCCTGCACAAAGACATGGGGATTTGAACTTGCTACTTCCAGGCTATAGATAGAGTTGTTGCTTATAATTTAGGTCACCTAACATCCAGGAAAAGGGAGTTGTCCTAGTGAGTTAAGCAGAGCTCTTTAGTAAAGATTCAAATGACTGAAATAAATTGAGATGCCAAATAGAACATCTGAACTTTCACTATGAAGAGTCCTTTGTACAAATGGACCAGACCTTCAAGAGAGATAGATTCCAGAATAGGACTGAAACAGAGGTGTCTACCTAGCATGCATGTCATGCGTGTCAAGGCTTAATATATTGCATTTCTGTTGAGAAGACCTGGCCAGCTCATTGTCACTGTCAATCAGATTTCAGCAGCCAACCACACAGGCCAAGTTACTTATAGGACACTAGGGCTATACGTTTCTCCTATGACTGATTCCACACAAATTATAAAATTGCAGTCTTTATATCATCAGCATTCATTGTGAGATGGAAAGAATATAGCCATGAGAGATCAACCATGTTCAAATCAAAGCTCTGTGGGTATCGTGCTGAAATGTATGTCCCAAACCAAATAAATTAAGGAATCACTTTTTTGTTCTTGGTGGTTTATCAAATTCAACTGATGCTACCTGAATTATTGGAGCATGTCCCAGAGCTCCTGTTTGTCCTCTCACTGGCATTCTGTATAAATGATAACAAAAAAGAAATGGAAGCCCAACTGATAAGAGGGAGCATCCAGGTGAAGGAATTCATTAGCAAAGGAACAAAAAGTTTTAACAAGGAGATATTTTTATTCTTACCCAGAGAAAGACCGAGGATATTGATCAGAAAGCTTAATCGTTTTAGGTAGCTCACCAGAAGACTTGCTTTGAGTTCTTTTTGACTGTGAGATGAGATTTTCAGTCTAGACCTTCCCCAGTGTGCACAGAAATTTGATACCTGGTAAACTCAAGTGACTTTCTGCTTAGTTGAAAGCCTTTCAAAATCCAAAAGGAAGTATTGCCACATAGTACTCTGCTTGCATACCTTAAATATTAAACAATCCACTTGGGCAATTCTACTCTAGGTTCTTATTAGATTTGCCTGATTTGACGAAGTCCATTCATCAAAGGCAAAAGGCTTTACAAGAATTATTCAAAAGAACTCAAATTCTCCTTAATCCAGTAAATGTAGTGCTTCTTGATAGCTTCCTTTGGGAAGTGATGGTTTAGCTTTCTGGTTTCAAGCCTTAGACTGGTGTGCAAGAATGCTAGGAATTGGATGCAAACTGATAAAACTTCTTCAAAAATGCTCACCTTCCTGAGGGTCTCCAGCACACCTGGCATCTCTGTAAAGCCCTCCAGGACACACAGGAAGCCTTCCTCTAATCTGGAGAGAGTTCATTTGCTTTTTCAAAGTAAGGTTCTAAGGTCTTGCTTTTCTATAGTGTTTTTCACTTTGGCACTTTTCTTTAGTATTATGTTATTTTATATAAAGGGCACACAAATTTCACTCATATGAATAAAGAGGATTAAAAACAGTGAAAAAGTAAATACTGTATTTGTGAAGCTACTACTAGTAGATCTATTTAAAAAGTTATATTTACACACCTGCCTATCATACAATACCTATCATCTAAAATAGCTAATGCATTTTAGGTTTGTATAAAATGATCTGAGGACAATGAAGGACACTTTGATTTGCCATTTTTGAAAATTTATATCCTTTGAATTACAGTTCTAGTCTCCTGCCACCTGCAAGCATTTGCTGAGCATACTAGCCTGTGTGATTGCTGACTTGCAAACCATCTCTTCTGTTATTATTACCCTCCCGGTGTCCCTCTTCATCTGTGTAGCTTGTGGTCCTAGTGAGTTCATAGCCTTCTCAAGAGAAGAACTATGATTTTCTGTAGTGCCACAGCACAAGTCTAAGTACCATTCATCTATTAATCCATTAATAACTACTTGCTAGTAGATTTATGGGAAAACAGTTTGATAGTAAATGAAGAGCACATCATCATGCAGAATTAAACTACTAGATTGGACTCAGTGATTCTACCATTGACAGCCTCCCGAGTTCCGGGCTTATAGGTGCACATCATCAAGCCCTGTTTCATTCATCCCTCACGTGTGTCCACAGGGGCAGGGCCAGCAACACAGTCCCAGTTTACTTAATTTTTGATACAAGGTTTTACTGTATATTTCAGGTTGGCTTTAAACTCACAGTGTAGGCCAGGCTGGCCTCAAACTTGCAGCAATCCTCCTGACTCAGCCTCCTGTGTGCTATGATTAGAGGCATGCACCACCATTCCTGGCTTGAGAATTCATTTGTAAATAAAACCAAATTAAGGCACTAATTTGATCCACTAATGAAATACACACATTTGCATTATTATGAAATTGTAGAATTTAACTTGATTATGAACTATCAAAGACCAAGATTATTTAACATGTGCAAAATAAGCCAGCTTTTTATAAGGCACTAAGCTACATGAAATAAGAACTCATTTTCTAAAACATTTCATCCCACACATAGAGCAATTATTTGAGTCTTTTTTGCATGGTTTTACACCACCTTGCTCATGCGTAATAGGGTCCCAAATGTTAGTTGCATAAATTGCTTCATGGAAACCAATGGCATTCACTGGGTTTTTAGACCCAGAACTTGTGTGGATAAGTCTGTGTTCGTATCTTTGGTTTCTTGCTGAGCAGGGCAGCACACAGCATCACCTCTACCATCTGTCTCACCAGTGCATTTCTTTTAGAAACCCTTTACTTCAGATACTTCAGATACAATTCCCATTTTTCTGTTCTTTTCCTTATAACTATATTCTCACCTGCCTTAAGAAGCACCTGGGCTTGCAGGTCTGCTTTTTGGCTTCTACTGTGTGCTATACAATATTGCTGTTTCGCTGTTGCTCAACTCTATAATGCTTCCTGTTATGACAAAAAGAGATCTGTACTTCTGTTTCCAATTTGTGGAAATTAAAGAGGATTTCTTTCATGAAGTTTGGATAGGAATGAGAAGTGAAACTAGGGATGAGGGGATTATCCTTAATCACTAGGAAGGACTTATTAGTTTCCATTTATAATTCAAGGATGAAGTATTAAGCTCATCTACATTAATTATTTTCCAATTTGTGGAACTAAATGGTATACTTAGGATTTAATTCTTTAGCTTCCTAAGCAACTAATGATAAAGCAAGGGTAAAGGGAAAAAACCTGAACTCCCTTAAACACCAGTAGCTCGATTCAGTTACTTTCTGTGCGTTTGAGCATAATTCAAACACTGGGCTTGGTTTTATTCTTATAGCCCCATAGTCAAGTTTTACCCCTTTAAACATGTACCTGGTTGGATCAACCAGAAGAAAATCAAACAGAATGATTTTAGAAGTTTCAAATTTAATGTTTATAATCAGCAAGTAAGAAAGTTGATACTCAAAGAAGGTGAGTGCTGCTTAAAGTGATTAAATTAGACTGGATATCCACAGATCTGTGACTAAACATGTTAACTCTTGAATGACAACTTGGTAACTGTCTTACTCTTTCACTTCTCTTTCCATATTTGGAACAATATCTGGCCACCTAAGTAAATGACACTGCACTTACCTCTGTGTTGCTTGAGTTATTTACCTGCTCTGCCTTTTGCTCTGATTGATTTCCCCTTCATCACCACTTCTCATGGATTATGCCCTCACTCCTATCTGTCATGCCTCTGAAACAGCTCAGTGTCCAGGAAAAACTCTTGGTTTTCTCTCATTTGTTTAGTTTTCCTTTCTTTGGTCCCTAATTGCATATGGAATCATTCTTTTGTTGGCCAATGTTTTCTCCTCAACTCCCTGCTGTGTCCTTCCACTCCCTATTAAGGTAGACAATAGTATCTACCTGAACAGGGAGCCATCCAGGGGCCCACAGCTCTTACTAATATCTTTATCTTCTTTTCTATTGTGTCTTTTAAAGTAAACTGACAAGAAACCCAGCTCTGAAACCACTTGTTTTCTCAATGATTCTGTTAAGGCTGATAAAGTCCAATAGGGAAAATCCTACAGCAAGGCAGACATATAATCTCTAAACTGGATTTCTCAAAGTGTGGTCACCAGACCAGCAGCACCAGTACAACTTGGGAATGTAAAAAGGAAAATTGCTAGACTCTCCTTAGCATATTAAATCATAACATGTGAGAACAGAAAACAACAAATAGTAAGTTTTAACTATTACTCTAGTAGCCCTGATATATTAATTTACAAAATAGTTATTAATTATTGAACTTTAATATCAACTGACTACATACACTATCAATTTGTACACTTAATAAATTGTGTGTTTTCCATATTTGTGTTCTCAAATTCTCTCCATTCTCTACAAATTTGTGGTTCTGCCCATCACTTCTAACTCTCCAGAGGTTTTCACAATCTGCTCTAGTTTTTACTTTACCTTTCCCAAACATCTGCCACTAGGTTCTCAAACCTGTAAGAACTGCAGTGAAAGACTCCTAAGAGCTAAGCAAGTTATGATACTATGTTTATATTTCCTTTCCTTTAAGCACTAGAACTTTTTCTCTTTACCAAGCTCTCAGCATCTTTCGCCACACATCACAATCTGTATTTATATGCTAAGAAATTTTGAACCTAAGTGACATGAAAAACACTATAGTTTTAAGCTAGAGAATGTCATTCATTGTCTGATATATACTTTATGAAGATTTTAATTCTTCTTTATAGATTGGATTTCTTGAAGCAAAAGCAAGAAAACTAGAGTCTAAAGAAAAAAAGGGGTTTCTTAGGCTATGGCTTTGCAGTGGGGTTGTTACTGGCTTTGGGCTATGATGTGGAGGTAGAATTAATAGGAAGCTGTTATGGTTTATATGTATTTGTCCCCCTAAAGCCTCATGAAGTCATTGAGGTGAAGTTCAACAGTCAGTGATTAATTCATGATGCAAGGCAGGGATTATGAGTCTGAGTACTGCTGGGATTATGGGTATGAGTGCTGCACCCAGCCTGGGGCAGGTATCCTGGGTGTAACATAAGACAGACAGAAAGACAGACTTGCTCTTTGTTGCTGTTGTTGCCACTTCTCCTCCCATTTGCTCTTGCTGTTTTGCTGCCTTTCACTGCCTTGAACTATGGCCCTCCGCCATGTGCCGCTCTGTCTTGGAGCCAGCTATGTATGAACTCAAAGCTCCAGTATAACTGTGAGCTAAAGAAACCTTTCCTTCCTTCATTTTGAGTGTCAGGTATTTGAAATGAATAACTAATGGTTAATGTGGTAGAACAAAAGTTAAAATAATCTTAGTCTCTCATGTTTAATTACTATATATATGCTGGTTCTACACAACACAGTGAGAAAGACTGGAAAAGAATAAGATAGCTGGTAAAAAAAAATCAAATATTTCCATACATATGAAGTTTCAATTGGTTTTTGGAGATATATGCAGTGACAAGTAGCTGAGTTCAGCTACTTGTAGCTGAACTATAGGAATTTGGTTCCTGAGCTTCAGGACTAGATAAGGAAACAGAATTTTGACCTATAGATAGTATTTAAAGCTTGAGTATACAATGAAGTGATTTTGTGAAAGTGTATATAAAGAAAATATAGATTATGACATAGCCCTGGGATACTCCAATATTTAAAGTTTGAGTATGGGGGAACATATCTAGCATCAGAAATGGAGGAACGTCAACTGGAAAGTCAGGAGAACTTATCAAAGAGAATTGGCTAGTTATACAAAACTGTTGAGAAGTAAATTAAAATAAGAACAGAGTGGTGACCATTAGAAATAGCAAAAGAAAACCATTCACAACATTGTTCAAAACAGAATGCAGATTAGAATGAACTGATGCATTTTAATTCAAGTTTTATTGCTTGTCTTTAATGTTAGCCCTCATCCAATAGATTCCTAAAATCAATATACTGTAATTCTAAAAAACTAGTACTTAAGTCCCTCATATGGAAGAGATTTTATAAATAGAGGTGCATACTGCATGCTCCTATTTGGAAACTTAAATAAAGGTGCCACAAAAGTTAAACAGAAGTAGAATGTTAAGTTCTGCAAAATTAAACTACCTTTCAAAGTATAAGTAAATTTGTTATTGTCTGAAAATAACAACAATCACCACAAAATATTACTTAAGTATCGGTAGGTATTAAAACAATCTGGAATTTGATATTGCCTGAGATAATCCAAGTTTAATATGACTTGTCCATAGTAGATGTGGATAAACACAAACACACACACATACATACATACATGTACACAAACAGACACGCATACACACACACAAACACACACACACACAGACACCCATGCACTATTTCTATTAGTCAAGATTTTTGAGAATGTGCATTCAATTTCATGGCTGATAAAATATGAAAAAATGTTCTCATCAGCATACATATTTATCGAGTTCTAGTGTGGATTATTCAGAAAACCATATCTGGAAATAAGCAGCACAATGGGAACTTTGGGAATATTAAATGTGCAAAGAATCAGGTATTGGCTAAATTTCTATGTCACAATAAGCAACATAGGCACTAAAATAGAAATCTCACCACACCCTAACAGTCAGGCTACACAAAGTCTGCTATTATTTAGCAGGGTACAGAAAAGATGTTGCCCACACATGAAGTACAGATATTTACTGCCAGTGAGCAAAACCATTAATTGAATAGCCATGTATCTTCCAGAAAATAGTCCTTTGTCACCAGTATGTTTTATCTAGAGACATAGAGTTCAATTTTAATTGTACAAGTGCGAGGTACTTTTCACTATATAGCATGTGAGGAAGAGAATATTTCCTTTAGGACTTTATGTCTATGTAATCTCATGTATAGTATTTCTATTTTTCATTCATTGGCACTCTCATATTTAAGTTAGCAAAAAAGTGTTGAGCACTTATTATGCGCAAAGTACTGCACTGGTGTTTCCTCAAATATATGGATAAGAGCAGAAAGTAAGCCCCAAATGATTTAATCTTTTTTTATTTTTGGAGTGAATGTGTTGTTAACACACCAATATTGTTCCCCAGTGGATTTTGGACCCCAAATATTTAGTTCCTACCAGCTCATGACCCCCATCTTCTTCGAAGTCCTCCTCTATCCCATCAGTCATCTCTTCTCCATCCGCATCTTGCCCTCCTTCAGCAGGCTCCTCTGTAGAGTGATCTGCATTCTCTGACACACATTCATCTTGAATCAGCTCTATACTCTCTTCCAATTGCTTCTTCTGAGCTTCTAGGGGGGAAAAAGCAAATGACTACTACCTTCGGTTGATCATGGGTCATTTGGATAAACCATGAAACAACAGTCCATGAAAGGGTGAACTCTGGGTACTGAGGCATGGAGAAGATAAGGTAATTATGTTTCTATTTGAATTTATTTAATCATGTAAATTATGTAAATATACCTGTAAAAATCTGAATGTAAACATTTTTAAAGAGTTAGTAAAAATAAGGAAATCCAAATGGTAGTAGTACATAGTACATAAAAGATGACTTACATATAAAGATTGATCTGTCTTGGTTTTTATATGTAGTTCTTTCTAAGAAGGATATCTGTCCCAAAGGAAAACAGATAAAAAACAGAGGGTAAAAATAGTATATAATCTAAAAGTTGTCCACTGAACGGAGATAGAAAAGCTCATTGACGAGTTCAAAGCTAAGTGAAAAAATATCTCACTAAGAAAGAGGTATATGGGGTTGGGAGATGGCTCAGTGGAATAAGTGCTTCTCTGGCAGGCACAACAGCCTGAGTTCAATTCCCAGTTCTGAAAAAAAAAAAAAAAAGAAAAGAGGTGCAACAGATATATTGTTTTTCAGGTGATAAGAAAAACTATGCTGAATGTTTGCAGTCTACATTGTGTTGATCAATGTGGTTAGCTGTAGTGAACATAAATACTGGTTTAGACAACCTGCATGCAACCTGCACTCAAAGCCCAGCTTGATCACTTAGTAGTGCTGTGCTGTTGGGAGAGCTTAAATAATTAACCTTCCTCATGCCTCAGTTTTCTCTTTTTTACAATGAAAAAACTAATCCCTAAGTTTTCATGTTTGGAGCCAGTATACAAAGTGTTATTATAGAAATTTGCAAATAATAAGTGCTCAACCAGTGAAGCCACGTTCTTCATCTGCGGAGTTTCCTTCATCAGAATCAATGTCTTCCATTTACAGAGACTCACCCCAATGAAAATGATGCTGATGGGACAGGAATTCTATTTCTAGTGGTTGGTTTTCATTTCCTCTGAAAGTATGGAGGAACATGGGTACCGTATCAATGAAATCATGTTTGATTATCATTTACTACCTTATTCTCGTGTGCTTATGTCTATCTTAAAAGCTAGGTTGTTACATCAGAGTATCACTGTGTTGCATAATTTAAGTTTTAAAAGGTGCTACATTTTGAACTTACTTCTTGATCTTTTATGGCAAGAACAATAGTTTAGAGAACCAAGAGAATCTGAGATTCTCAGTTTTTTGATAACGTGAGTTAAAGGACAAGCATTGATATAATGCATTTGATGCATAAAGCTTCTAATATAACTACTATATAGTACAAAAATCTAATAAAATGTAATATGTATGTTACCAGACACCTTTTCCTGTAAGTTCTTCAAAGTCATATAGTCATCACTTCAGCAAATAATCGTGTATTCATTCATGGTCATATTTTACCTCTTCAAATAATAAAGTCAACCGAAAACAAAGCAGTGGAAAGGGGTATGCCTATCCTTGCTATCAGGGACTGAATTCTGATGCTAGTTCAGTAACTCACCTGGAGAGCTAAAAACACAGAGTCTGAATCTTTGGCCACTGCGTCTTTAAGCACATTAAGTCATCCTTTCCTCATCTACATAAAAATATTTGTTAATAATACTTACCTCTATGGTTTGCTGTGAGGATATACAGCGCTTGTATTTTGGAAATATTTTGTGAGGTATGCCAGACTGCAAAAAGATGTACTAGAATGTTTTTCACAGGGAACACACTGAAGTCATAATAATAACAGGTATAAGCGTGAAATAGGAGGCCTTTGTAAGAACTGACCTTCAAAAAACCTTGTGGGGATAAGCTTGGTTGATTTAATGAAGGTTAAAACTAATTGCTGTGGTGCCAGCAAGATAGCTAAGCAGACTAAGTGCCTGTTTAGTCATGTGCAGGGACTAGGGTTCCAAGTCCAGCACAACAGGCTGTGCTGCGCCACCCCCAGGAGCACTGAGCCCAAGGCCCCGACTAGCATGGTGGTGCATGGCTGTAATCCCAGGGCTGGGGAGGCTGACAGCAGGAGGTTCGCTAGGAGTTTGAGCTGCATAGTGAGACCCTGTACCAAATACATTAAAAAAATACTGTAGATATTTTAAAATGACCAAACTTTGTGGTCTTTTGCTTTAAGAAATCACTTAAGTTGTATGCATAGATTCTAACTGGATATATTCCTAGGTGTTTTTCTGTCATCTTCTTAGTTTCATATTTCTCCTAATAACACCAAAAGAGAAAGCACATTGTGATTTGAAGCTCTACTTTTGTCTAATACACACATGTGAGGATCCTGATGGCAGCATGTGAGGCAGAGTATATGCCTCCTAGCACAGAGTCCTGTTAATACTACACAGTAGCAATTGTACACACAATAATCAAGATGTTTCCCCCCCTGCCTCTTTTCCTTTCTCTCAACTTCATTGTTTAATCCTTAAGTTCCATTTCTCTCCAAGATGTTTTGTTGATGCCAGAACATTATCACCAAAATCACATAAAAGAAATACTGAGTTAAAGAGGAAAAAAAATGGTTTAATCTAAAGAAGATCAACCTTGCATCTGAGTTAAGAGACATTAAGCAACAAGCTACAGAATTAAAACACCCTCAGTTTAACACTTACTAAAAATTGTTGTTTTATACAACGCATTTTCCTCCCAGGTGTCCCTGTCTTCCATCATTTCAGACTTAAGCTAGGCTTACCCACCCAACTCCATGCCTGTGATCAGCAATTTTTGAGTAAGATCTCTGATGAACAGTTTACCACCAGCAGTGAAGAATTTGGAACCCTCTGTCATGAGTCATATCTTCTATTCTGTTGCTTCTACCAAGGTTAATCCTTCTGAAACGCAATGTCAGTTTGGTACTTTGGTTTTGAATTTCTCCTCACAGTATTTTTTGTGCTTATCATTTAATCTCCTTTCTTCCCTTCACTACAGGTCACCATGCTGCTTGTTTCAAATGTCCCAGCTTTCAAGACTTGCTACTGGTACCTCAAGAGAGGGATGAAGATTTCAGATCGGGCAATTGTAATTCTATACAATGTCCTGACTTTCATGTTTCCCTAAACTCATACTCTCAAAATCTTAAACCCCGTGTTTAATCCTTCTATTGGAACACACAGTGAGATTTTGCTTAGACTTTACATTATATAAGAAATTCATATCTTTTCCCATGATTTCAAAAATAATGGTTATTGATATTGAAAATCATTGAATGTGATCTTTTCTCCCTGGAGAAAAAATTCTGGCCAAGGAAATGCAAGACCTGACTTAAAGGTGCATAGTTCCCATCTGGTTCAATGCATCAATTTGTTTTAATTATCTTTGGAATCCAAGAACTCTCTCCTGATCCTCCTCAATTAATGTGATCCATTCTTCTGTGATCAGACAAAACCCTGTCTTGCAACTGATTCTACTGATAAGTTAACCTTTTCTTATTGCTGTTTAAATTCCCAGGAAATTTGACCTACTGTTATTGTAAGGTCCTTGCCACCTCTAAAGGGATACAACAGGTGTCTATTGTTCATATACCGAAAAGAGCAATGCTATTGATTTATTAAGACTCATTGTAAAATTCTCTTTACTCCTCACCAAGCATCCTATATCCTATGCAGAACAGAGAAGAAATAATATAAGAGGAGGGCTGGTGAGATGGCTCAGTGGACTAAGGTGCCTGCTTAAGCAAGCTTAGGCAAGTGCAGGGACTGTGGTATGATCCCTGGCAGCACATGCCACACCAGCCCTGCTCTCAGGGCAGGCCGAGCTGCCACAGAGTTGGGGCATTGTAGTGCAGGTCTGTAGTCCTAGCACTGGGGAGGCTAAAGGCAGGAGGATCATCACGAATCTAGCTATGTAGTAAGGCCCTATAACAAATATATATATATATATATATATATATATATATATATATATATATATATATATATATGAAATAATATAAGGTCTTAGAAAGGATATATGTTATGAGATACAAACTTCTGCTAAATGGGAACAAAAGAGTAATTTATTCAGAGTGGCTATATCCTCAAATGAGAAAAAAGTATTCATGTGCTTTTATATTGCAAAGGCTATTCAAATGTATTGTAATGGAAGGCTCAAAATAGGTATTGAGTAGAATCTGACCACTTGATTACAACTAACAAATTATTGATGTCAAAGTAATTTATCATCTCTTATCTCTAAGAATATGTTATAAGGATAATTTTGGACCTTGGCTTTGAATTTGCCTCTTTATTTTTATTTTTAGAGAGGTGTATTAGATCACTCCCTTTTTCTATTTAACATGCAGTATGCATAAAATTAGAGCGCACATTTCAAGTGCACAGCATTATCAATCTAGTCCACTTTGAAACAAACATCTTGCAAGTTATTCTCATTTCTTTATTTTGTCATTAACCTGAAAAATAAATGTTTGGAAAACATCTGGAATTAGAAAAAAAGACCCTTTTGATTTGTAGGTGTTGAACTGCATATAATCATCCTGTACTTTAGTAATATGTAGTTGCATAGGCTTTTGTCATTTTAGCCAGAAATGTTAGTCACTAAACAATGATAGCTCCATGAATAATATCACACATGAAGGCATTTATTTATTTAAGTGTTGGTATACAATTTAAACAGCAGATTTGATCCAATAATAGTCTTACTGAAATGAAACAAATCAATTTTTCTACTTTTATGAATAATTCTTTTTATTTTATGTAAAATAATAAAAGTTTATTCCAAACCTTTGAGTATTCTTTTCCCACTTACAACTTTTACTTTTATTGTGTGTAAATGTACAAGAGTATGCATGTGTGTGTGCGTGTGTGTGTGTTTGTACATTTATGTCTGGCATTAGCAATTCTTTTGGTCATATTTTATTCATATTTGCATCTATTGCAGCTAACCTAGAGCTTTGTAAAAATTAAATGTTTGCTAATATATTTGTATAGAATTAATTAATGAAAATACATGCCTTAGTGTTACATTGTTTCCATCAGTGACATTTAAATTTGGCACCACGGTAGGAAAAAGTATTCATTCAAAGAAAGGTTGAAAGAAACCTTGTCACTTTCTACACGACAGCTTCTCACCATGGAGTCAAAATGAAATGTGGGGTCTGAGATATTTTTGGAGGAAACTGTTTGTGTTTGTATTGACAAGTTGTCAAGAGAAAAATAAAATGTGAAGTTTTCCAGTGCTCATGGAGTGTATCTGCCTTTAAGCAGTGGCATTTTTTGGAGTCTCTGTTGGTGTAAGTCGAAGTGATGAATGACCTTAATATTGTTTTGCAAGCACAGAAGTTGACTAGTATTTAATCTGAAATAGTAAGGTAGAACCCAAAGAATCAGTGGTTTATCTTTAATCTATAATTCTAATATTAAATTTTGGATTTCAATTAATAAAGAGTTTATAATGGATACAAATGTATTGTTTAACATTTATTAACTGCAGTCCTTGAAACATGTTGGAGCATCATCTTTTTTATCACTTAAGATACAGGGAAACTGAGCCATCAACAAGGTCAGTAAGGTGCCCCTAATTACACAATAATAAGTGCAAGAGGTGGAGTTCTGCTTGAAGTATATCTGACTCCATGCCTGGGGTGTTTTCTAATATAACTAGAAAAGTGAGTCTTGTTTGACACACAAGGAGAAAGCTTTGAGTTTCTTCAAAAAGCAGACAATCTTCAAATTCAATAATGAAGAAATTAAAAAGAAGAATGAAGAATTTATTTCTAGTTAAGAGCACATATTTAAGCTAAAATGACTACCAGAGGAAAATCCATAGAAATAAATAGTATTTTCATTTAACATAAAATGCCTAAGGCTTTAAAAGGCTATAAAAAACAGAATTTGATATTAAATTTCAATTCTCATATTCAAATATTTTTCTGAACATGACACTTCTACTTCAAAAGTTGTGTATGATCTGGTAAACAAGTTAGAATTGTTGGGATTTATGTTCACAGCATTTTTATTAAATGAGTTTGCTGCATAGCTATTATTATTAATATAACTCTGAAAATCAGTTGAGTTAGCAATTAAGTTTTTTGACATGCTGGTTTAATTGCTAGATAATTGCTGTTCTGAATAGTACTTAGCAGATGGCTGAAAATAATGTTGATATAAAATAGTCCCAATATTTATTTCAGCCAAGTTAATATCCTGGAATCACTGTTTTTGTAACTCTGTGAAAACTGTATTTTTAAAATATTGCCCATTACAGTACCTGCATGTAATATAAATTTAACTCAATGATTCCAATGAGTAGTCTAAAATATACAATTCATTATCGCCAATATTAATGTTGTAGGCAGCTGAGTTAGGTAGCAATATTCTAGGCAGTCAGACAGGGCCAGGCCCTCAAGGAGACAAGATGGAAGGTGAGGTGACCTTGCAACTTGGAAGAAACAGTCACTCCATAGGGACCACACCTCAAGACCAAGATGAAAAGGAAACACAGCTACATACTTCCCTAGGGATGGGCATCAAAGATTGGTATTCTAGATAAATATCAATCACCTTGAAAGAGCCCTATTGAGTCACTAGCCCTACCCACAACAGGAAGAGACCCTGTCCATTTTTCATGCTTGCTTGCTACATGACTCACTACCCCATTTGGTACTGGATTTAAGCAATTTTACCTGAGCAATGGTACTTGTAATCCCATTGGTTGACCATAGTTTTGTCCCACCTCCTGACCACCTAAGTGAGTTCCCATGTCTTTACTACCTTAGACCCACCTCACCATATGGTTTTCCTCTATAAAAGTCCCTGGAAGAGACAACTTCCCTGGGGACTATCTGCCCAGGCTCCCCTCCTGTCCCTCTCTAGGACAGCTTTCTTTCCCTCAGTAAATCTATTCTGCTCATAACCTCCATTTTTTCCTACAATTCATTCTTTGGTTTTAGAGAACACAAATTCGTACAGGTCAGGTCCAGAGATCATTTTTCCCTATGTCATTTGAAGGTTCAGCTTATCATTTGGAGGTCACCCACCCGAGATCAGTTTTTCTCCCTGTATCACTAGGAGTCATCCCTTGAACACATAACTACCAAAAAAGAAAGGGCCTAAGGCTCTTCAGCTCTGGAAAGGAGTCTAGCTTTGTTAAAAGCCAACTTACAAACATGACTTGCCTAGCCACAGGGTACAATGTCCCACTGATGTTCTCTGCTCCTTTTCCATCAGGAGACCACGTTTCCAAGAAACCTGATGTCTTTTTATGTGAGTAGTGTTCTATTTCCATCTCCAGTGACCCTGAATAGTCTTCTTCCCAGTTTTTAATAAGAAATTTTGTTCCACTAGGGAAATTTGAAAGGTACAATAGATACTGTGAATGGGAAAGAAACTGTCCCAAGGGAAGAAAAAACTGGGATGAGGGAAAAGAGAAAAGAAAAAAGGAAGGAAAAAGATACACACACACACACACACACACACACACACACACACACAGATTAGGATTGATTGGATAATTCTATTGCGCTGATTTCTGATGCTCTATTGATAGAAGTAATTAATACTTATTTTTTAAATTAAAAAATCAAAACTCTTTTTAATTTTTCATAGCTTTTGACCAGTTTTACAGGATTATATCTGCTAATCTGAACAACTAATTTGAAGACAACAATATGCAGTGTAACAACCACCTGTTGAATTCCTATCACTTCATATAGTGAAATTCTGTATTGCTTTTAACTTTCTAACATTTTTTTCACTGTAAAAAGAAAAAAAAAAGAAATTTTATTTTTCAAGTACATGCATGACAAATACAGGGAGCTCTCCAATAAGCAGTTAGAGTTTTGATCCAGTTATAAAACATAAATTCATATTTTTGCCCTTAAACTCATCTTCTCTAAAAACATCCTAATATTATAGTCAAATATTTTTGCAAGACTTTTATCTAACAAATAGCAATCTTCTGTTTGTATTTGCTCACATTTCCAGGATTTAAATGCTTTCCATGGGACTAGCCAAATATCTCAGTGGATTGAAGCACTTGCAAGCAGGCTCAGAGGCTGGGGATTCGATCCCTTGGCCTGCCCTGCCAGCCCCACCCCAGGGACTTGATGAGATGGCAATTGAGTCTGGGCATGGTGGTGTGCACCTGTAATCTCAGCACTTGGGAGACTGTAAACAGGAGGATCACTATGAGTCCAATCCAGTAGTGAGACCCTGAACACCCTATAGACCCTTCCTTAAAAATACAAAAGAAAGAAAAAAGGCTTTCTATTCATTTATCTTATTCTTTTACATTTACATGCTTATATCTCTAAATAAAACTCTTAGGTTAGTACGTCTTACTCAGTTTCATGCATTATCTGTTGATACAGATTTGTGAATTGGTTCTTGGTCATAAAATCCCCACTTTCCATCTCTCTAAAGAGTAATATAAATTGGAAGAAATCATTTTAATTTTAGTTTTAATTATGTAATCCTTTGCACAGTAAATATTAATATGCAATTAATAATTTTTCCTTGTTGAACAATAATGTTTTCATGGAAAATGAAATTCCTTGAAATTCACTTAACCAAGGAAGTCAAAGATCTTTTCACGGAAAATTATAACACCCTAAGAAAAGAGATTATAGAGGATTTCAGAAAATGGAAACAAATTCCATGCTCCTGGATACAAAGAACTAAAATCGTGAAGATGGCCATAGTCCCAAAATTGCTGTACAGATTTAATACAATCCCTATCAAACATACCTCCCAAACCTAGAGAAATCATTCCTAAAATGTATTTTGAACCACAAAAGACCTAGAATAGCAAAGGAAATCTTGGCCACTAAAAACAAGGCAGAATGCATCACAATTCCTCACTTGAAATTATACTACAAAGCCAATGTGATAAAATCAACATGGTATTGGCAATGAAATAGACCTGAGGATCAGTGGAATAAATTAGAAGACCCAGAGGCATCTACAAACACACTCAGCCACCTGGTCTTCAACAAAGGGGCCAAACACGCTTACTGGAAGAAAGATAGCCTCTTTAACAAATGGTGCTGGAAAAACTGGCTTTCTACATGCTGAAAACTAAAACTTGACCCAGCTCTATCACCATGCACTAAGCTAAAGTCAAAATGGATTAAATATTTAGCATTAAAACAGAAATACTCAATCTCCTGGAAGAAGGAACTCTTAAAGACAGAGGGGTAGGTAAAAAGTTCATGAACAAACATGTATTCGCATGGAAAAAACTTGAAAGAATCAACAACTGGGATCAACTCTTTTTGAAGGGTTTCTGCATGTCAAAAGAATTTGTCAACAAAGTGAAAAGACAACCCACAAATTTTGAAAAAATCCTAACTAATAAGCAATCAGACAAAGGTCTGCTGTCTAGAATATATAAAGAATTAGGAGATAACAGGGTCCTCAAATTTAAAGACCTAATTCAGAAATGGGCATGTGAGATGAATGCACACTTCTCAGAGGATGAAATTAAAGAACCGAATAAATATACGAAAATACATTCCACATCTCTAGCCATCTGTGAAATGCAAATAAAAACAACACTGAGATACCCATCTCACTCCAGAAGGAATGGCTATCAGAAGGAAATCAAGCAACAACAAATGTTGGAGAGGTTGTGGGCAAAAGTGAACACTTCACTGCTGGTGGGAATGTAGACTGGTACAACTATTGTGGAGGTCAGTGTGGAGACTCCTCAAAAGAGTAGGACTAGAAATCTTATTCAAGCTGGCTATCCCCCTACTGGGAATTTTCCCAAAGGATCTGGAAACATTGTATCATAGTGATATATGTATACCTATGTTTATAGCAGCACAATGTGTGATAGTAAAATCTTGGAAACAAACAAACATTAGGAATGGTTGAAAAGGAAGTGGTATTTCTATATAATGGCGTATTACTCAGCTATAAAGAATGATAACCTGGAAGCATTTATATTGAAGTAGATGCCGCTTGAACACATACTCATAAGTGAAATAAACCAGCCACACATGTGCAAATATCATATAGTCTCCCATACTAATAGAAATGTACAACACCAACTAAAGACAATTGTGTCAGATAGTTAGGGCAAACTGAATGGCATATGCTTCAGGGTACTAATCAGCTTTTCTTCTGGATGTTTAACAACCTAAGTTCACAGATCAAAATTGGAGAAACAGAAGAGCTGCAAGGTCAACCAACATTTTGGCCCTAGCCTTTCAAGGCCAGTGAAGACTCAGGGCATAGGAGAACCTGGACTGTAACATCATGAAAATCATTGGTGCCCCAAATTTTCTGATCAATGAGGTTATGAAGCCACAGAGGAAAGAGGTTAATGATGTATAGTGTGCCTGGGGAGAGTCACATGGAAAGAAAACTTTCACCCAGGCTCTCACAGAGAGAAAACTGGTCAAGCATTAGCCGTGACTCATCCGCATGGAGACACAGACAAAGGATCTACAGAGTAAAGTACAGGACTACAAGATAAACCCTGAGAGGACCTCATTGACCTCATGAGAAACAAAAGCTACATCTTTTGATATTTAGGTCTTGCTCTATATTGGTCTTAACCATCCAGCAGAAAAATATAAAAATGAGATATATAATGTGGGACCATAATAATAAGTTGAACTGTAAATGGCTATAGTCAGCAACTTCTTCACATAACTCACTATCATTGTGGAATGCTGCACTGTGTTGGATTGTGTCACCAAGTTCAGGCACCTAAATTGGTTTAATGACAATGGAGTGGCCATCTTTGACAGGTCTAGACAAACTAAGGGGGATACAAAGGAAGAACCATGATATGTGTGTATAAACAGTACAGTTAGGATAAATATGCTGTGCTTCTGCATAATTCTATGAGAAGCAAGATTTGCACTAATAGTTGGAAGAGATATTATGTCAGTTACTAGTACTATGGACAACCACTAGGAAGATAACAAGGTAGAAAGTATTAATTATTGAATCTGTGATATAATCCAGCTATTAAAAAATAAAGTAAGTAAACAGCTACAAACTCTAAATTCACTGATTAGAGACATCTGCTATAATAATGTCTGTAAGTATAATATCATGTATGCACCTTCTACAATACCAAGACATTACGAAAACAGTTTGCAATATATTAATTTATCAGATCTGTCCTGTTAATTTGTCTTGAAACTGTCTCATTGCTATTTGTTCTTCAATAAAAAAAAAATAACTACTATGAAGACAATAATATGCAATGCGCTAATTATTGAAAGTGTCCTATTAATTAGTTTTGAAACTATCTCATTGCTATTTATTTCTTAATAAAATTAATAAAAAATAATAATTTAAAAAGACAAAAAGAAGTTTTCTTTAGAATGAAAGATTGCCTTAGGTTTAAAAAAAATTATTTGAAAGGTATTTTTCTATATAATTAAGCATCTCTCCCTCATTATTATGTTTAAATCTCATCTAACTAAATCACTTTCCCACATGGTAATTTTTTTTACCAATTCCTTTATCTTAAAAATTCTCTTCTAGCCAGGCATGTTGGTGCATATCTGTAGTCCAGCACTCAGGAGTCTCAGGTAGGGGGATAGCTGTGAGTTTGAGTTCAGCTTAGATTATAAAGTGAAACCCTGTCTCAAAGAAAGAAAAAAAAAAAGAAAGATGGATTTCTACACTAGGAAGACAATACTATGCTTACATATGTAGGTCTAATTTATTTCACTTATTAGTATAGCTTCTAGTTGCATCCTTTTACCCTACAAATCCTCCAGTTTATCTTTTTTTTTTTAATGTATTTGGTACAGGGTCTCACTAGGCAGCTAAGAATCATAGTGATCCTTCTGTTTTCAGTCTCCCCAGTGCTTGGAAGACAGTCATGAACCATCACACCAGGTTAGATGGCCAGCTCAGGGCACCTGGGGGCAGGGCTGGTACAGCATGTGATGCTAGGGCGGGAACCTGGTCCCTGCACTTGCCTAAGCAGGTGCATACTCTGCTGAGCTTTCTCACTGGCCCAAGTTTATCTCTCTTTATAGATGAGTAATATTCTGTTATACAAAAATACAACACCTTTTTTATCCATTCCTCAGATGATGGGCATTTGGGTTGTTTCCAGGATTTAGATATGACAAATTGTGCTGCTACAAACATGGCTGCACATACATCAGTGTAGTACGATGTTTTCAGTTGATTTGGAAAAACATCTAGGAGAGGAACATCTGGGTTGAACAGGATTTCCACTCCTAGCTTGAGGAACCTCCACACTGCTTTCCATAGTGGTTGCACCAGTCTACATTCCCACCAATAGTGGAGGAGGGTTCCTTTTTCCCTACAGCCTCTCCAGCATTTGTCACTGGTTAACTTCTTTATGATAGCCATTCTTTCTGGAGTGAGATGGTATCTCAGTGTTGTTTTAATTTGAATTTTGCAAATCACCAGTGCTGTGGATCATTTTTTTCATGTATTTGCCATCTGTATTTCTTCCTCTAAGAAGTATGTCTTCACCTCAGATGCCCACTTTTTTTTTAACAACACTGTCTATGTTTTATTTATGTTAATGTATGTATTTTACATAATAGTCTGTATTTGCCAAATTTACCCTGAATAATACTTATCCTAATATCAGATTTCTCTTTGTGTAACTGTGGATTGAACCTAAGGTCTTGTACAAAGTCCACAAGTGTTGTGCCACTGAACCATATCCCCAGTTCCCCAAATTCTATGTCTTAGTAACTTGGGTGTATTCTGATATGTTCTAACATATTTGCTGTTTCATTTTTATTTATTTAAAATAAAATAAAATAAAAATAGATGCCCAGTTTTGGATTGGGTCTTTCAGTTTCGGAGGCCTGATATTTTTAGTTCTTTCTATGTTCCAGATAGAAGTCCTTTGCCTGACTGACTATTTTTTAGATATTTTTTTCCCCAATTTGTAGGTTGCTTTTTCCACTCTGAAAGGTACAATAGCTGTAGTAAAACAGAAAGAAAGTGAACATGAGGAATAAACAACGGAGTTTAGGGAAAGGACAAAAGCTAGGAAAAAAGAAAATGGAAAATACAGGATAGGTGACACAATTGTACTACTAATTTCTATCATTTTTTTAAGTAGCAAGTCAATGTTTACAATTTTTACTTCCACTAACTCCATATGCTAATATTTATAATCTCAGCAACTACAGAGCACAACAATGTGCATTATGACAACCATGGCTCAGTACTTTTCATCTTGTTCTTTTAAAGGTGTTTGTTGCTAATGTGTTATTTTATTTTATTTTATTCTTTATTTTTTTTGGTGGAACCAGAGATTGAACTCAAGCCTGTCAGGGAAGCACTTATTCTACTGAGCCATCTCTCCGGCCCCTTTACCTATTATTATTATTATACTCCCTTTAAAATAAATAAAGAATAAAAAGGACAACAAGGGTTAATGTT
The DNA here is from genome assembly GCA_004027165.1 of Ctenomys sociabilis. Classification (NCBI taxonomy): domain Eukaryota; kingdom Metazoa; phylum Chordata; class Mammalia; order Rodentia; family Ctenomyidae; genus Ctenomys; species Ctenomys sociabilis. The sequence goes on along the minus strand of PVKA01014915.1, from coordinate 8,391 downwards.
TAATTATTAGATCAAACTTGCATGCCTATATTGGGAGCCTGAGCAACAAATTCGATGACAACAATACACATTATAACAACAATTGTTAATTTTCAATTCTTGTTTGGAAATTCTGTACCATTGTACTGCATTATGTTGCTTTGTTTCTATCTTTGTTCTTGTTGTGTTTTTGTTTTCTCTCTTTAAAAAAATAAGAAGCAGAGAGAATCTGTCTCAAAATAATAAATAAATAGTTTGCACATGGCACTGGTCTTGTCTTTTTTGCTTGCTCTCTTGCACAGCTCATTTCCTAGCCTCCTTCTTTCTTTATCCTGAGGACTTCTTGTGCCCCTCGCTTGTGGATTCCTTCCTTTATGAAAGCTCCATTTTCTTCTTTCATAGCATCCTTCTTTGTTCTGATGAAGTTCATTGCCCAGTACTTTGCAGAGAAAGGGTGTGTCATGGCTTACATCAGAATGTCCCCACAGTCTCCGTGTTTGAAGGGTGGGTGACTAGATCGTGGGGGTGGACTCATCAGTGCATGAGGCCCCTGATGAAATCACTGCCACTAGGGGTGGGGCAGGGTAGGGGGCAGGTCTCTGGGGCTGTGACCCTGCAGGGTGCATTCTCGTCCTGTCTTCTCCCCCTTTGTGTTCCTTCTAGCTATCATGGGATGAGCAGCTGTCCTCCTCCTTTGCTTACACCATGTGTTTCTGCCTGAGCGCTGACCAACTTGGAGTTGGGTCTCCTGGAATCCATGAGCCAAGTAAACCTCTCATTCTTTAAGTGCTTGGTATTTTGTCCCAGTGAGAGGAAAGTGAGTAATACTGAGGCTCAGACAACTCCTGTACCTTGAGAACCTAAATAACAACACAAAAACCCAAACCCAAGCAAAGTGAATGAACATATACTGGTGAAACTAAAGCTTAAATCTAGCCAATCTAGTTACCAGCTACCTCTAAAGGGGCTTTCCACTTTACCCAACTAAATATTTGCCTTGTCTTGCTTGTGAGGATACCTTATAAGCCACTCTTAGGTTCTCTGTGATATCTTTATCCCCTTGATTGGTATGGCCCATCATAAACTGTTGAGTAGTCAAACTCATTAAAATTTTGAAATACCTAAATTTTCTTTTAACAGAGCATTTGGAGGCAAATCTTTTGATATCTTGCTTATCTGAAAATATACTGATCTGTGCCTGATGGTGCACTCCTTTAGTCAGGGGCTAAAGCAGAAGGATAGCTGGGGTTGTAGGCCAGCCTGGGCTACATAGTGAGTTCAAGACCATTTTGAACTACACAGAGAGACCCCGTCCTAAAAACAAAAGCATCTATCTATCTATCTGTCTGTCTGTCTGTCTGTCTGTCTGTCTGTCTGTCTGTCTGTCTGTCTGTCTATCTATCTATATTATTACTTTTAATAGCTTGAGTACCAGTTATAGAACATTAGGTTTTAAATAATAATCTATATGAACTTTTAGGACATATTTTATTTGCATTCTAGCTTTTAGCATGCCTGCTGATAGGCTCTATGGTATGGTTTTCTGATTTCTATTTCTTAATATAAACTATTGTGCCTTTTTCTCTTTCCCTGAGTGTTTTATAGATCTTCTGTTTTCCCCTCTGTCTTAAACATTACAATGATATATTATGATATGCATCTATTTTTTTCACAGTTCCAGGCAATTGTTAAATCTTTTCAATCTAATTAATGAACATTCAGTTTATTTAGAGAAAACACTTTTGAATGGTTATTCTGTTATTCTTTCTGGAATCCTTTTATTCCAATATTCATCTTATAGTTTTCATATCCTTCCCCTCCAATTTTTCATCTCTATTTTTCTCATTTATGTATTTAGCACAGCGTCTCACTATGCAGCTCAGACTCAGTGAGCGTCCTGTTCTGAGCCTTTCCAGAACTAGGATTACAGGCATTTGCCACCATGCCTGGACTTGGTTGCTGGTTCAGCGCACCTCGGGGGTGGGGCTAGTGAGGCATACAGGACCAGGGATCAAACCCTGGTCCCTGAGCTTGGCAAAGCAGGCACTTAGTCTGCTGAGGTATGTCACTGGCCCTTCATCTCTATTTTTATGTTTTCTTTACTTAAGAAGCTTTTATTTTTATTCAAATCCCATCGTTGTAATAATGCAGTTTAAGAAGCAAACAGAGCTGAATTTTTTATATTTAATCCATTCTCTGTAACTAGAAATATCACCAATTTGCTTCAAAGTGGCAGTGATACACAGACACAAGGTGTTTAGGACAGAAGCAGCAGTCACATTATAGGATGCAGGCATCAGATCATACAAGAAGCCGCAGTTTTAATTCAACATGTAGCTATCTATGTTTGGCTAAGTACACATTGACCAGAAAAAACGAGATGACAATGGTTCAAGATATAAAATTGAAATATCTAAATCTTCAATTTTACATCTTGAACCATTATGCTTCCCAGCAATTTAACTGGGTAAAGTGGAAAGCTCCTTTAGAGGTAGCTCGTAACCAAAGATTGGCTAGATTTAAGCTTCAGTTTTGCCAGTACTTATAAGACAAGCAGCTAAAGAATTGCTCATATTTTTTAGACAAAGAAAAGCTTTGACCAAAATTTAAATACTGCTTAAAGTGAATGTTTACAGACTAATATGGACTCACTGTTCAAAGGTTTTGGAGAAGTAAAAGTATTTTACCTCTCCTTGAATATTGAATTGATGGTTGAAATCTCAGGAAGTTAGATAACAAGCTTGGTACATTGAAGATAGAAATGGGTAATAGTAGGGTCATGCTTGGAATGCCTGTCTGGACTTTGAAATATGAACTGCTTATCATGTCATACCAATTACTGCTATACTGTCTCTCAAATAAATATTTGTTTAAAAAACAAAACAGGTAATAAATGAAAACAAGAGACAAGAAAAAATTGTCACAGTACTGTCCTGGTACAATATGGTAGATGATTAAATTTCTTTTTCTTTTCATCAAATTCTGTAGGGATTTAAAGTTTAATATTATCAAAGGGCCAGAGAGATGGCTCAGTGGAATAAACGCTTCCCAGCAAGGGCAAGGGCCTAAGTTCAATGCCTGGTTCTGCCAAAAAATAACATAAAATAAAATAAAGTTTAACATATCAATATTTAATGGAAAATACCTGTTCCATGCTATGTCTAAGATGTTTGATATTTAGACAGATAGTATGGTTAAGTTAAACTGCTTATATCAGAGGATAATAATATCATTAAGCTTCTCTTCTGGAGGGCTAACAATTAAGTTTGCAGAACAAAAATTAGAGAAAAAGAAGAGTTACAACAGTCAACATTTTGGTCTAGTCTTACAAGGTCAGTGAGGACTCAGAACATAGGAGAACCTTTACTGTAACATCATGTAACTCAGTTGTGTCCCACATTTTCTGATCAAGGATATTATGGAGCCACACAGGAAAGTGATTAATGACATAGAGTGTGCCTAAGGAGAGTCACATAGAGAAAAAACATTCTCTCAGGCTTTCACAGAGAGCAAATTGATCATGCAATGGCCATGGCTCATCCACATGGCTGACACTGACAAAAGATCTACAAAGTGTGGTATAGGGTTTTGGGATAAGTCCTGAAGGAACTTGACTGACGTTATCAGATACAAAAGTTATATTTCTTGTTATATAGGTCTTGCCTTATCTTGGTCTTAACCAGCAGGAAAGTATAAAAATGAGGTGTAAAAAGGAAAGCCATATTGATATGCTGAACTGTAAAAGGCTCAACAACTTCTAATATTGCTAGTCCTACAGAAAACCCATTACTCTTATGGGCTACTGGACTATATTGTATTATTGCTGAATTCAACACCTATGATATTTAAACGACAATGGAATATCCATCTCTGACAAAACTAAACAAAAAAGGAGGATACAAATGAAAGAACATTTTGTATCTGTATATATATATAGAATAGGTAGGATAGATATACAGCTACTTTCTTTTAATTCAAAGAGAAGAAAGATTTGTACTAATAATGTTTGGTCAGAATTTCACGTCATACCAATTGTACTATGAATAACCGCTAAAACAACAATATGCAATGTATTAATTATTGAAACTGTCCTCTTAATTGGTGTTGAAATTGTCTCATTGCTATTTGTTTCTCAATAAAATTAATAAAAACAGAGAAAGTATTCAAAGAATAAGAGAACCAAGACAAATAAAGATGCATTTTGATTCAGAGTCAAAGAGAATCTATCAGAGGTTTATCAGATACTGATGTGAACACACACAAAGTAAATAACATAAACATGCAATGTAACTATGTAAAAATGTTGAGTGAAAATGTATGTTTTTAGAGTAAGCAGAGTATTGATGAATTAAAATTTTCACAAGGATCCATGTATTTGGATATATATTCATCATATTTTAAGTTTTTGGTTTTTAGTTTAATTTTATAAACTTTATATCTTGCTAAAATATATGAGTAGAATGAGTTTATGTTTCTTCTATTTGTGACCCTAAGGCTTGTGTTCTCTAAGACTTAGTTGTAACATTCCAAAGTCAAGATGGGAATAGTCCAGGGGAGGTCAGCTATTTATTTGTTAGATATACCAAAAATATTGAGCTAAGTAATGTCTAATTGCTCTCTTACTCCTCTACAGAGTTTATGCTTTAAATTTCATTTAAAGACACATAGATACTGATAGAGTAACTGTCGACATTGTGATACCCAGTCTTTACTTCTTTTCTTATTCCTTTCACCCTTTTCATTCACTTAACATCATAATGTAAGGCTTATAAATTGTGCTATGAGTATGTGGCTCTTTAAAAAGAATCGCCTAGGAATGAGGCAACTAAAATGATGTCAAGTGTAATAATTTCTATAGTATACGTCTCTATATACCTGAAGAAATTGTGTTATTATTCAATAAAACTATATTTATATATATTATATACATATGTGTGTATATATATCTATATGCATATATATAATAAGTTTAATAATAATAAGTTTAAATGGGGAAAATATATATTTGAAGTCATCATCTTTCTGGCTGTTTATATTTGAGGTCTTGACACTTGCTACATGACTCATGCATGAATGATACGTGGAGTTGTGCAGAATTAGGGGAATAAAGATAGTATATTAATTTTAAGACATTTAAAATCACAAATGAAGCCACAAGAAATACACAAACATCTACTAGAAACAATTAAAGGTTACACAATTCAAAACAATGTAAGTATAGGTCATTGTGATTAGTTCTGAGAGTTTGCTTCAAAGAATAATACCAATAATTCCATGGGACTTGAATTCAGGATATGCTTCATGTTCACTGGAATTTTGTTCCTAGTCCCTAGTCTCATTCCTGATATTTTTATTTTGGCAACTTTCATTATCAAGTGGATAAAAGTGAAATGGGAATGAAAGGTGTAAAAAAGCTACAATGAAAAGCAAACGCTAACTACTAAGTACTACTTAGCCAGTAATTAGTAACAAAGCTTTGAAATGAGTATCCCCTTGAAATAAATAAGAAGACTTTATTTTTTAAATTAATTGTAGCACATTTCACTCCGCTATCTAAAAAGTCATGTTAACTCTTTCCATATAACATTGATTTCTTTCCATGAAGAAAATATGGAGAGAGATAGATGATTGTTGTCTCCATAAATATAGACATTATTCAGAAGGATATTATTAAGAGAATATAAAATATCAATTTTACTAGGAGAATATTACATACATCATTTTCTTCATAGCTTGTTGGAATAGGAAAAACATAAGCATCAAAGAACTATCATCTCAAAAGTCAGTATCTTATAACTGAGAAAGCCTAAACATGCAAAAGTAAGATGACAGTTTTCATAGAAAGAAAATCAGGGCTTGCGTTTTAGCATTGCATTTATAGATGATCTTCCAAAATGATTTATGGCAGGTATTATTCATGGCAGAAAACGAGGAGGTATAATATGTTGGCATAAGGATCACATTTTTCTCTTTGAGGAGATTTATATTTAAATGAGTTCTCCATAATCCTTTAAACTGAAGTGCAAATTGGATATCAAAGTCTTTTGCTGTAAGGGTTGTCTTACATAATAATGAATTTCACAGAGAAGTTCCTCAAAGAGAAATATTGATTTAGGCAACATCACAAGATTTTTCAGTTATAGCAACACTTTAGATTAGTGCTATAGAAAGCATATAAAAACTTTCTAAAAATGTAAATTTCTTCACTGAGAAGTGTAGGCAGCACATTTTTTCCCAGTATAAAATACATTTGTTATAGAAAATTCAATAGAAACAGTCTGACTTAATCTATCATTTCTCCATGACTTTGATATATAACTTATATATGCTAATTTTTTTCTTTTTCAGAACATAAGATAACTATTAGGATTTCCCATTTAGTAAATGAGAAAGCTGAGGCTAAATATGTGATGTGTGAAAACTGGAACCAAATTTTATTTCTTACACTGTTTCATCACTTCCCTTCTGGCTTCCTGTCACTCTTGGGCTTCTTGGTGGCTCCCCCGACAGGTGAGACCTGGTGCTCCTCAGTAATAAGAGTCAACAAACAGGCAGACTTCTGTGCGCTGTAGTGCAAGGTCTCTCAGTTCCAACCAGTTATCATCACTTGGGTGTTATCTAGGAAGCCCTGCTTCAGTGAAATACAAGGGCCAGGCTATGGGGGTACCTAGGCTAGAGACTATAAATTAGACATGCCACTGAATTGTTTGAAAAAGTTTTGAGTCCCAGGACTGTGAATAATTAAAATTTGACTGTAGATCAATTACTTTACCTTTGTGAGCCTTTGTTTTCTCTCCTACTAAATGGGAAGGTTGAATTTATTAGTGACTTTCAAAATTGTATTGTTCATTTATTTGTTTTTCAAGAAATGATAATCTTCAGCCTACTACATCTTTTGTAGAATCCCAATATATATTAGACAGAATCAGGTGAACTACACTAGTGGGAGTGGGACTGAGGGCTGGGTTTGACGAAGACACGAGTTAGTCTACAAACAATCTCTTTGTCATCCCTACTCAGCTCCAGGAATGCCTGTGGGGCATCCACTTCCCTTGTAGAATACAAGTTTCAAACTATGGACTAGCTTTGAGTTTATCTCAGTTCTCACATTCTATACCTTACAAAATATGTAGCTACATGTTAGAATTGGGGTACAATTCAGGAAGGGTCAGAATCAATAATTCACAGGACAAAAGACATCCACTAAGTTGTAAAGGATATAGTCAAACAACTTGGCCTTCAGGTGGTCAGGGGAATGCTTCTGGTGTTGAGGTTCCTAAAATTAGATACTAAAACTTTGAAGGATGGCAGCAATGGCAAGAGTTGAGTTTATAATAATAGTTTTTGAAACTTGCTCAAATTGTGTGCAATTTAATGAAATATGACTATCATTTTAGCCTGAATGGTTTAATTGTCTTCAAGGTCACTTAATACTGAAATACAAACTTTCAATTATAATCCAACTACTTCTACTAATTATTCCATCAAAATACTTTTCCTTATTTTGGCACAAATCTTAGAAAAGTTGGTTCATTCTGTCTGAAAATACGGGAATCATATTCCATAGATGCTTCTGTGGCTTAGAGGCTTTGTGTGCCTGGTCCTGCAGCCTCTGTGACTGATGATGCTTCACTGGTTTCATTCTAACCTGTTTTTGTCCACTGATTCTTTCACTTACCTGCCTCCGCCTTCTGCTGCTTTTCAATCTTCTCCAGGCGTCCTAGCAAGGAGTCAATCTTAGTTTTGATCTGAGTTAATTCCTTCTTGATTGTCTGTAATTCATCGGATTTCACTGGAAGGGGAAGAGAAGGGAAAGGAAACAGAACATCATATGTACCACACCTCATGGTACCCCATGTTTTCTTAAGAAGATGTAGCACTGTACAGGGTACTGTCAATGTTATCAGCTTCTCATCACCTCTAGTGATCCCGGTAGAGCAGGTGACATTCCCAATTATAGATTGACTTTCTATGATAATTCTCTATTAGATATCTTACCTGAAGCAAGTGATCATTTCATCTAGAAATATTTGTGAAACAACTAAATGATACCAAATTCAGTTTTGTAAATCATACCATACAGTATTCAGAATGGATTAAGATTAATACCTAATTATATCATGAATGGTATACAAGTATATGCTGGTCTTAGCTTAGATAATTTCCAGAATTTCTTGAATTAGGAGCACTTTGCCATAATAATATATTTTAGTAACCATCAATATTTTTAACTCAGCATTTTTAGTGATTAAATGAGACCTGGACACAATATTTATCCTCTATGGAAAATGTCATAGATGCTAGAAAACTCCTTTTAACTCTAACATGTTATTTTGTCTTCTTTCTAAAAAAAATAAGCTGAAAGGTAGTGCATGACTCTTCCTAAGCCTTGAACTTTCACAACAAATGTAA
>PVKA01014914.1:0-51233 GCA_004027165.1 Ctenomys sociabilis | reverse complement strand
AAAAAAAAAAAAAAAAAAAAAAAAAAAAAAAAAAAAAAAAAAAAAAAAAAAAAAAAAAAAAAAAAAAAAAAAAAAAAAAAAAAAAAAAAAAAAAAAAATCTACTGGGGAAACTTAGTTTGGAGAAAAAAAAAAAAAAAGATAAGTTTTGTACAGCTGAGTGAGTGGGGATTCTGAGTTTTAACAGAGTATTTGTAAGATATCAATTACACATACATTACAGTCTTTGCGTGTTATTGTATCACTTAAAATTCTGTTAGTCTAATTAAACAAAACTACACTGCTGGTGCTAATGGCACAGTGAGAAGCTCCATGCCCTAGACGGGCTAAAGGAAGCATAACTACTGATGGTACATCAAAGCTTACCTAAGGTAAACTATAATAAGCTTTTAAAATGTCCACATTTCTATATAGAACAGGTAAGTGAGACTACCTAGCAATGAATGAAAGGCTGGGGGATCTCCCAAAAATTGCAGAAAACAAGTGCTTTTTCAAAAATGTATCAGAGCCACATTTTGTTCTTTGAAGTACACAGTCCACTCTGTCATGTGCGGCTGAGCATTCATAGCTGTAAGCTTAGTTCCAATTTCAGAAGAAAAATCATTCAAATGTATAAGTAGTATGGATTGGCGGTAGACACTTCCTGTGGTCTCATGCTCCTACTTTTTCATTAAGGCTGAGGTTTGTCAGTTCTAGGACTATGCTGACATCTAGAGGACACCAGCCTTAAGCATCGCTGTTTCCAGGGGTTTTTGCAGCCTCTGGAGTTTTCATAGCTGGAGCTGATTTCCAAGGCTTTATTCGCCACCTTGTTTTCGAGGCCGATTTTGATTTCTTTTTCATAGTAGTGTTATATGGCAAAACACAGCACAATGCTGGAAAGAGAAAGAGAAATGAAGGAATTATGTCCATTAGCAAAATAAAAACGACAGGGTGAAAGTGGCTCCTTGTTGTTTGGCAGCATTCTGCGTATTTGCTGTTGCCTGCTTGCTGAGGTTAGTCATTGAAAGGCGCTGAAAACCTTGGATGGAGTTTAGTTTAGATTTTTAAAGTTATGTTTTTCGCAGTATATTGGGAAGAATAAAGTTAATACTGGAAAAAATACCACATTATACATATATGTATGTCTATCTGGAACTTGTTCTTTATCTGCAAATGCCATAATAGTTCATTTAGGTATTTTAAATCTAAATTGAGAAATACAATTTCCTTTTAATATGACAAATAAATATGCACACTATGATTCCGTCTCAGTTATACTCTTTTTTAGAGCATGAATTGGGGCTCCTACAGATCAGCACACAGAACAGGGAGTGCTAAGTGGAGGACTTGAGTCTTTCCTGTAGAGGGAAAGAAAAAGGACGCGAGTGAGGAGGAGATCTATTTTGGGGCGCCTCGCTAAGCTGAGAAAGCACACAAAGAGGCAGACGGTGCAGCCACAAATGAGGCCTCGGAAAGGACAGTTGCCAAGCCAGGAACTCCCAGCGCTATTTGCATAAGTGCTAGCGAAGTTCCTCAGCCGATCTGGCCCTGCACCCCCGACGCGGAGAAGCAGACGCGGCAGCAGATGACCGTTTACACTGCCAGGGTGTGGGGACCGGCGAACATCCCCCGCACTGCTCACTAAGTAATGAGGAGGAGACGCAGCAATGTTCCACAATTCAGACGGGCCTGCCAGTTGGCCCCTGGGCTTCATTGTGTGCGATCCACACGCAGCAGAGACACTCTGGAGGCGACGCAAATGCACCGACAGACAGCGCAGAGGTCCCAACAGCAGCAGGCAAGGCGCTGCCTATGCAACAGGGCGTGATGACAGATAATTAGCTGTGACAAGCCCCGCGATGGCGGGGGCAGGAGAGCGTTCAGTTGGAAACCAGCGAGCAACACGGTATCAAAAACCAAGAGATTTAACTCGGAGCGTCCCTTCTTCCTTGGCAGTCCGTTCTTAAGAAGGTTGTCGAAAAGTGTTGCGTTTTCATGAATCTAGAAATTAAAATTTATCAAGCTATGCTACGCTGAGAAACAAATATAGTTGCTGTACATTATCTTTTTTTAATATTCTAAAAATCCTTGTTTCATAAGCACTGCCCTTATTTTTACAGTCAGAAAACAGAAGTCTAGCGAAATAATGAGCTAGCTCAAGGACATTGACTAACAATCGGGAGGGACAGGAAGCTGGTCCTGAAAAGTGGCCAATCACGAGGAGATGCTGGTGCCTTTGTGTTTTTTAAAGGACTCGATGGATGGCCCTGTGCCTGCCTTCCTCAGCCCTTTATGTTTACTTGACTTTATCCAGCCTAAATTAAACATTATGTTTTATATCACATTGTCTCTAATTCTTCTTCAAAGTCTTGAGTAGGTCATTTTTAAAAAATATCACTCCATGCCATTATTGGAACTTTGGATGGACACACCACCATCCCATTCATGAGATGGTGGTGTGTCCCTGCTGGGTGTACGGACAGTTGCACTGTGATTATTTAAGAGAGTCATTGTTCTTAGAAACTGATAAAGGTCTCAGTGTTTGCTACTTACTTATGTTTAATTTTTCAGGAAAAAATAATCCATTAATATGTCAATTGATGTTCATTGAAATAAAGTGACAAAAAGTGTGAAAAAACACTGGCAACTAGTAGATGTAGGGCTGCATGAGAATTCATTGTGTTCTTTCTCATCTTTTATGAAATACTGGATCTTCTCAAGAACAGCTGAAACATTGTTTTGAAGCTTTCTGGTAGGTTAGATTTTTTTTTTTTTTTTGCAAGTTTTAGGTGTACCTACCATAAGCACCGCTGCTGTCAGGGTTGCATTTTCAGCCTTCCACCTTTCAACAGCAGGTGAGCCGACTGGATTCCCACAGTCGGTGCACCTTCACCAGTGTCCCAAGCTATCAGTGGCTTTGACCCTGGCAGAACCCTCAGTTGCGTGAGAAGCTGTTTGGGTGACACGTGCTACTTGTTCTTCCTGGCGTACTGTGTCCTGGAACGTTTCACCCACTAAGAAAGAGGCACGCATGTCTGACTGTTTAGGTGAGAATTTCAGCCATGTGGCAATTATTAAGTGCACAAACTGTTCCCTACCAAAATGATAATTGTGCTTCTTCTTCTTTCAAGAATCACAGGCACATTAAAGGAAAAGCATAGCATAGCAGATGTCTTCACTGTTCATTTCAGTTGGAGACATTTGATGTTCATAATAAACATTTTGAAATATGTTCAAAGGTGCCATCTTGTGGTGATACTCTATTCAAGCTCTAGCAGATCTCACGAAAGCTGGCTATATCAGAAAAGAGACAAAACGACATTGCAGAAATGTGTTTTCTGACGGTGAGAAGCCTGCATGTTGAAGCCTAAATAAAAAGGCCAGGATGTCTCTCATTGTGCAATTTGCTTAATTCATGGGATTGACTCGTAACTATCGCTTTTCATTTTGCAGTTTTTTCTGAAAGGCGTGACATACTTCACCTGTTATGCTTCTTTCTCTCTCTCTTCCCCAAATGTAAAGTTTAAAATTTCAGTGCAAGGGGAAAATAACAATAAGTTCTGCATTCTCATACAAATTTTGAGATAAACCATTTCTCAGTGAAGATTCCAGAATAATGACTTTCTTCTTTAACATTTCCTTTTCAAAACTCACAGTTTACTGTTTATTGTTTACTCCACAGTGAAATTACATCCTTTAGTTGACATAAATGGTTGTTTCTTTAGAATGAATAGTCATATCTTTTTTTTTTTTTTTTTTTTTTTACATACTTGCCTGAATTAATCTCCATAATCTGAGAGGACTGAGTAAGTCTTCCAAAAAACTATTTTGCTGTCAGCTTACCCTGTGGGGAAACTTTTTTTTCTGGCAGAACCAGGCATTGAACTCAGACCCTTGTGCTTGCCAGGGAAGTGCTTATTCTACTGAGCTATCTCCCTGGCCTGAGAAAGTTTTTCTTTTCTGCTTTTTTTTTTACTTGATACTTAAAACTGGTTTATGTTTGATCTTTTTTTCCAAACAATAGACTTGTATCTATTTTTTTTTGAGTGATATTATTTACCCTCATTCAGGGTTGAGTTTGTCTCCTTTGCAAAATGATTGAGAACTTTAAAACAACTTATTAAGTTGGTTCATTCTAGATGTGCACCATGATCCCACTCTTCATAGGGAATTCGTACATGATACACCCTGATTCCTCTTTTCCCCTAATTTCCTCCCTGCCCTTTTATCTCTCTTTCCTGCCTTATTTACAAAGCTTTGTTTCCCTTTTATCCACTTTATCATTTTTTTGATTGAGAACTTTTACATACAGGTCGTCGAAGGACACAGGAGAGGCCCTCAACTGAAAGTGTATATTATTGACAGAAGTGGGTGTAGGAGGAAGATAGTTTACTAATTTACAAATTAAACATTGTAGAATATTCACAATGAATATTTGTAAAATATTCATGACTATTTATTTTCTCTTTTCTTATTAGAAAAGGCAAATAATTTAATTCACTATTTAAGCGTGGAGTAATACAAAATACGAGGAAACAAACTGAACTATTTTCCTGGTAATAGGGTATGTATTTCTAGTAATAGAAATACTCACAGATCCAAAATATAATCCTCTGGATACTCAGTTTTAATAAATTCTGATGGCCCAATCCCTCCCTTCCTTGAAACTCATAGTTTTTCTTCTTTTGCAGTGCCATGGCATAATAATTCTTGTGAAGCCATCATTTTTATTTTTATAAATATTGATCCATAACTTATTCCATGTAAAAACACTTCACTTGGAATGCAGATATAGGTTTTTATAATGCTTTATCTCTGTATTCCAAAACTTAAAAATCATGTTAAGGGCTGGCCAAATAGCTCAATGGATTAAAGCACCTGCCAGCAGGCACCGGTGCTGGCCCTGCCCTGGGGTTTCCTGAGATGGAGATTGAGGCTGGGCGTGGTGGTGAAAACTTGTAATCCCAGCTCTTGGGAGGCTGTAAACTGGCGGATCACTATGAGTCTGATCTAGCAGTGAGACTCTGAACACCTTGTAGACCCTTCCCTAAAATACAAAAAAAAAAAAAAAAAAAAAAAAAAATCATGTTACAAAACATTATACTTTTGATGTTATTTTATTGGAATAAAAATTTGAGTCATCACTCAGAGCATCCCATGTGGTATTCTTTCTACACAGTAATCTGTTTCCAACTATTCTTTTGGAGGACTGTCATTTGTTAACCATTTTCTAGTTGTTAATCTTTTCCATGCTAATTCTACAATACTGGTCAACAATATTTGTTTCTCTGGGGTGTTATCAATATTGTCTTTCCCCTTTATCTTTCAGTTCCATTTGTGCTTTGCCCTACATAGTTTTTCATTCAGTCTTACTGCCCAAGCAGCAGAGCACGGTGGAACGTGGTTCGGTAGGCAGTGTGGCCCTTAAGTCTGGAACAGTGACTACTACTTAGGGTTTGTGTTTAGTTTATGTATTTGCCTCATCTCATAATCTCTGCACGATGCTGTCTGCCTCCACATAAAGTAAATATGTTCTAGAAAACTATGGAAATAGATATAACAATGAATGGATCACTACATTCTCTGTAACAATTTTGAAGTTGTTATAATTCCTAGGATGCTGGAAATGAAAGCTTCATTTAGAAGCTGCTCCATGTTCTCTGGTAGTTGATAATTTTGGATTCTAAGTTTCTGTGTCTGTTTGCCTATTGTGTTGGACTGAATAAGACTGTTTGCTTCTACGAAAGGTTTTCTTCTGTAGATAATTGAGGAGCAGCCTAGGCAGTGCTGAGATTCCTTCTAGCTTCATTAGCAAGTTCCAAAAGAGGAAGCTTTAAAAACAAATAAGAGGAAAATGTATGAATTTGATTGAAACGTTATAAATGTCAAATTTGTTAAGATTGTATACCATGTTTCCTGTTCACAGCTATGATTAAACCCTACTATAGCAAAGAAACCTCAAGTGAAGTATGATTTCTAGTTTATAGTGTCTTGAACATATTGCAGCAAACTTGGTCATTAGATATACAGTTAATTTCTCTTAGTTCAAGGAGAAGAAAGATTTGTACTGATAGTGTTTGGACAGGATATCATGTCTACATCTTGTCCTCTGAATAACTACTACGAAGACAGCAATATGCAATGTATTAATTGTTACAACTGTCCTACTAACCTGTTTTGAAACTGTCTCATTGCTACTTCTTTCTCAATAAAATTAATAAAAATAAAATAAAATAAAATAGTCTAGGAAACACCTCTAAGAACATTCATAGAAGAGCAGGGAAATAGAGGAATATTTATACACTGTGACTCTTGCTGAATGGGGGCAGAAATGGCTAGTGATGGGTGTCTTAGAGATAAAAAATACAAAGAAATCTGTAAACAATTCTATACCAATAGGTTGATAAGTGAAGAAAATAAATTCCGACAAATATACAACATTCCAAGACATAAACAAAAACACATGGAAAACCTACACAGATCAACAAAAAAAGATATGAAATTGGTAAACAAAAACCTCTACACCAGGGAAAGCCCAGAGCAACATGAGTAAATATGAAATTATATCAAATGCTCAAAGAATTAAAACTAATACTTATATCCTTCTAATAAATACAGTAAAGAATATATACAAGACTCACTTTATGAGGTCAATGCCATTCTGATAACAAAACCAGAGGGAGACTACAGGGAAAGAGAACTACAGGCTGATTTCCCTAATGAACATGAATGGATAAGGAACATGGCTTCTATATGCAACAGGGTACTAATCTGCCATGAGGAGAGAGATTGTTTCTCTTTTCTTTTAGGACTGTCATTTCTTGAAAATTGTCTAATAGTTAATCTTTTCTATATCAATTTTACAATACTAGTCAACAATATATAAAGAAAGAGATGCATAGTGAGACCTGAATATTAAGTGAAACGAATCAGACACACAAGTTTAAATATCACAAGAGTTTTCTTCTATGAGAAACCAAAATATAAATAAATTAGACAGCAAAATAAAAGATACCAGGAAACAGTGGGTGGGATCATTTGCAAAGGAGTGGGAACAGAGGGAAGGAGGGACAGAAGGGAAAAGGGAGAATTAGAGTGTGATATATGTGTACAGGTAACAACTCCCAGAAAGAAACGTAATTATTACATACTACGAACTTATAGTAGGAAAACAAAGGGCAACAGGATCAAAGAAATTCTTCAATGATGACTTAATATACATGAGTCAACGAGTGTGAGATAACACATTAGCAGAATGAAGGAGAAACATCACCAGGATCTTTCTTTAGATGTTTAGCTGAGCCTTTGATAGCTCAGTTGGTAGAGCTGAAGACTGAGGACTGTAGATGTGGAAAAACTGCTCACAAAATGCAGCATGCTTTTGTGCTAAAGGTACTTTTGTGCTAAATTAGGTAGAGGAGAAGCTTGCATGAACACATGAAAGATCATATTTGAAAAGTCTCTAGATGCCAACACAGCAAAAAGAACCTGAAAGCTTTCCTCTAAGATGCGCTAAAGCAAGGCTCCTCCCTCACACCACTCCAAGAAACGGGAAGAAAGTGCATCCCTAAGCAAGGCAAGACGAAGCTCTATTGTAGAGAACATGGCTGTGCACGTAGAATACACTAGAGATTCCTTAAAAATAACTCATGTGTGGGACATCAGTTAATGCACAAAAATTTTAACTGTTCACAAACAAAACTCAAACAATTATCCAACTTATGATAACATCCAAAGGAAAAAATAATGCAGGAGTAAATTGACCATGATGAGTGTTCCTTATTGCAAAGTAGTTGATGAAAGAAACTGAAAACACACACACAAATAGAATTGAAATGTGTTATGTACATGTCCCAGTCCCCTGCAGCAAAAGTAATCATCATGTTCTACAAGTAGAGAGTAATAGCAGCGAAAAGGGAAGATTTTCCTATGTTCATGAATGCAAAGAATCTGCATGTATCTGTACCATTCAAAGGTAATCTACAAGTTGAAGTACCTTGAAAAATTTCAATGATATTGCTCCCAAAAATGAAGACAAAAGTTATTCTAGTGTTTGGATAAAACTACAAATCAATGTGAATAACCAAAGCAATCTTAAGAAAAAAGAATGAAAGTGGACAGTGCATGCCTTTTGATTTCAATACATATTATGAAGTTAGAGTAATTAAAACAATTGGCTACTGACATAAAGGCAATCATCTACCAATAGAATGGAGAGTTCAAAAATAAAACTATGCATATTCAGACCACCATCCTCCAAGCAAGTTTCTAGGAATGCTAAGGGGGAAGGGCTGTCTCTTTAAGAATATATGTTAAATAAAACCTCCATGTCCACTTGCGAATAAAATTAAAGTCATACTATGCCAACTGCAAAAGGAAACCTCAAATATACTAAAGGTTTAAACTTAAGGGAATTAACTGTTATCTTCATAATAGAAATCAAGGAGAGAGGCTTCTTGACAGCTTTCTTTGGAATAATATCTCAGCTAGCACATTGAGTCCAGGTAACAAAAAGAAAAATAGATAGCTGGCACCTCATCAAACTGAAGGGCTGCCTACAGAATTGGAGATTACATTTATAAGGAATATATGGTAAGGGATTGATGGGCAGAATACACAAGAAATTCATACAGCTCAGAAACAGAGAAAATGTAATACAATTGAAAGTGGGCTACAGAGAAGAAAGACGTAAAAACAACCATAAGTAAATGAAAACTGCTTTCAACAAAAATTGGGGTGTAGAAATCCAAATCTCAAGGAGACATCATTTCACAGCTGATACACTGATTAATATAAAAGGACACCAAAAGAATATACCTTTGTGAGAACCTGAGTGAGAAATCTTCAGTGTTCGTGAGACTTCAGACTGGTGTAGTCACTAGGAAAAAAAAATACAGAAACACTAAGAATCAATGCCAGGACTTCCTTATGTAAATTACATGATATATTCCAGGCAGCAAATTACACTGCCTGGAATATATCCAAACTATTTAAAGTCAATGGCTAGAAGAGATATTTTTACTCTCCTGCTTGTTGTTGGGTCATTCACAATAGCCAAGACAAGGGAGAAAAATAAATGTCCATCAACAGATGAATAGATACAAATGTGGGTTGCTAATAGAATGATATTCAGTCTTTAGAAGAAGGAATCTCTTCCATTTGAAATATAGTTGAACCCGGAGGACTATGTCAAAATAAACCAGACATAGGAAGAAAAATACAGCAGATTTCTTATAGACATCAATTCTAAAAAAGTCAAATTCACAAAAGCATACAATTAATAATAGCTGTAGTATGCTTCTCTGGAAAGCACAAGGATCTGATTTCAATTTCTGGTTCTTCCAAAAAAAAAAGTTGACAATAATACATGGGGTAGTCAAGGAAAGGGAAGAAGATGAGGTATTAAAGTCTCTAAAATATCCTTACAAGACAAATACGTCCTAATGGCTTAGTACACAGCGGGTTGTTTAGGGTTAATGAAACTGCACTGCATAATTTAAAACCTGCTAAAGAATTGGGTCTAAATAAAGAGAGAGGGAAGAAATTTTTGGATTAGATGGTCATACGTATGTATAGATTTTGCTGATCATTCTTTAGGTATATGCTTGATTCAAAAGTTATCTACGAAAGTTACGTTGTATTGTACAACTTTTTGTAGGTTAGTCATACTTCAATAAAGTGGATTCTGAAAATCTCATTTCGAATTAGAGCTATAACTCATATACTTCTCTGCACCAACATTTCTTCTTTGCTAACTTTTCCAGTATTCACAGTCTTTTAGAATCCAGCTTGCCACTTCTTCAGGTAACTTAGAGTCATCTCTATGAGTTACACTGGCTCATTTGATCTTTTAAAAAGATGCTGTGTGTTTCATTCATATTTCTAAAAGTAAATAGTTGTATTGCTTTCTCATTTGTTGAGGCAATACTATTTCATGCCACAATCCAGAATCCATTTTCATTATCCTGAACTGTTAGAATTCTGATTTCATTCAGGACAGTAACCAATCTACTAGCCAAATAATCAACCAACCAACCAGACAATGTTCTCTATTGCTTTCCCTCAGTGTTCTCTATTGCTTTGCTATAGGATAAACTTCTTTTTTTAGGATAAATTTCAGATGAGATACAATAAAATTTTGAGGGACTAGCCAAATAGCTCAGGGATTAAAGCACCTGCAAGCAGGTGCAGGAGCCAGGGGTTTGAACCCCAGCCTGCTGTGCTGGCCCTGGCCCTGGGGTGTGCTGAGACAGCAATTGAGACTGAGTGTGGTGATGCGTGCCTGTGATCCCAGCACTTGGGAGGCTGTAATCAGGAGAATCACTCTGAGTCTGATCTAGACCCTTCCCTAAAATACAGAAAAAATAATTTTTTGAGGGCCATATCCATTTCTCAAAAAATAAGGGAAATCTCTGTGTAGGTGATGTATAAAGACATGCCAGCTAGTTTTCAGTCCTGACATTATGAATAAATCAACCAATCAATCAACAGAAAGCTATCTACCGAAGGAGGCAGATGAAATTAGACAGAGTGAATCTCTGAAGGTGCTATTGTATTGCCCTATCTAACTTTTAGTCCTTATTCCCTAAAATTTTATGGGGTGGAAGCCAAAATATTGGCTTCTTGCCATGTTAACATGCTAAGCTGTGGAAGGCTCAAGTCAATTGATTTGGATGTTGCCAATCCTGCGGATAACCCACTACTATTGTGGATGACTGGACTATATTGGAATATTTTGCTGAATTCATGCACCTACAACACTTGGATGGCAATGAAATACTCAGCTCTGACAAAACTAAATGAAAAAAAAAGCAGATATAAATGAAGGACCATTTTGTATCTGTATTACAAAGTAGTTACGATAGATATGCAGCTACATTATCTTAATTCAATGAGAAGAAAGATTTGTACTCAAAAGTGTTTGGACAGGACACTACGTCTGCATCTTGTGCTATGAATGACTACTACAAAGACAACAATATGCCATGTATTAATTGTTGTAACTCTCCTACCAACCTGTTTTGAAATCATCGCATTGCAATTTTTTTCTCAATAAAATGAATAAAAAATATATTGGCTTCTTAATAGATACTGGTGTTTGTTCTCTCCAGTTTGACACTCACCTCTGGAGACCAGGAATACCATGTGAGCTGTTTATCCTTGCAGCATTAGAACAGGGCTGCTTAACTTCAGCACCAATGACATTTGGCCTGGACAGTTTTTAACCCAGGAGTGGCCCTGTGCATTATAGAGCATTTAGTCACATCTCCACCCTCCATGTACCAGATGATGGTAATTCCACCAGCGCCCATCCCAACAGCCAGAACTGTTCACAAGCTGGTCTCGTGTTCTTTGGGGGCAAAGTTCGTTTAGGTGATAAGTTCAGTGCTTAGGATATAACAGCCAATAGATCATGACCTTATTATAACAATATTAATTGGGTTTGGGAATTCAGAGAAATGGTAGAACTGAAAGATGTCTTCCAAGTATCTGTCTTAGGCTGGTAGTCATAGGAAGGTAGAAATTCCAGTCTTTTGGGCTGGCCAAATAGCTCAGTTGGATCCCCAGCCTGTGGTGCTGGCCCTGCCCCTGGGGTGCACTGAGACAGTGATTGAAACTGGGCGTGGAGGAGCATGCCTGTAACCCCAGCTGTTGGGAGGCTGGCCTCACGCAGATCACTACAGTCCAATCTATGTACTGAGGCCCTGTAGACCCTGTACTAAAATACAAAAAGAAAAGAAAGCAAACTCCATTCCAAATTTTCACTGCGATTCTTATCCTATAGCTTCATGTATATAAATACTTCAGATGTGCCGGATTTTTATTTCTATAGTAATATAAAAACACTTTCCTCCTCTATCAGCTCTGCATGATTTCCTCCCTTTTATAGCCCTGCAGTTGGCTTTGATTAAACTTAAAATTCACTAAAATCTGGTTATTTTGCTTATTTCATTTTTAATTATTTATTTATTTTTTGATTAATAGGACAGTTTCAATAATTAATACATTGTACATTGTTATCTTTTCAGGGGTTATCCATAGTACAGACAGGACATCCTGCCTGAACATTATTAGTATGAATCTTTCTTCTCATTGATATAAGTGAAAGTAGGTGTATATCTGTCCTCATTATACCATATATACAGATACAGAGTGCTCCTTCCACTGTATCCCCTTTCTTCGTTCAGTATGGTTATTTTATAGAGTGTTTTTGTTGCCATTCTTCCTTTGAAGCAATGTTTTTAGTTATATGGTCATCCTTTTGAACTGGCATGTTCTGAAGTTTTATTTCTTTCTTTCAAAATCAGGTTCTGTTCTTGTTACACCAATATTTTAGATATTTTTCCCCATTTTTTTATTAGTTCTCTGTCCAATTGGACCTTGATCAGGATGTAGAAAAGGGCAAACATGTATAACATTATTTGATATTCATGAACTGAGCACTGAATAAGTATCTTACAACCAGAACATGGAGATTTAAATTACTAGTCCCAACTTCCTTTTTCCCTTGCATCCAATTTTTAAAATTGCAACAGACTGTAATTTGGCATTAGCTCTGAACTATGTATCTAGGAACCAAAGCAGGACATAAATAAGGCCCACAGTAGAATAGTTTTTATTTTTATATTTACTTTTTTTTTTTTTTTTGCAGAACTGGGGATTGAATTCAGGCCTTTGCACTTGCCAGGTAAGCACTTTTTCTACTGAGCCATCTCCTTGGTCCCTAGTTTTTATTTTTGATTGTATGGGAATGTCCAGTTAGGTATTTTTACTCACTGCATGATTGGTCTGAAAGTTAGAATAGGTGTGGCATTTAAAAAGGAACAGTTAGTGCTTAATTTGGTTTTGAATAATTTTACATGCTTATATGTGGTAATCTGAAAAACTACTCTGATGATAGTAATATGCAGTCTAACAACCATTGTTGAATTCGTATCATCTTATTTTTTGAAATTCTGCATCATTTCTAATTTTTATTATTTTTTAATTCTCTTTAAAATTAAAAAAATATAAAAAATGAGCATTTAAGCAAAAGAATAGAAAAGAATGGATTTAAAAAGTGGTGTTGAATTTGTTTTTCCTTGAGTGTATAATAATCTCATTGTTAGAGAAGAGAGGGTGGAGAAAAGGGCAAAATCCAACCAAATGGGTATTATTTGTGATGAATAATTTGACATAGCCATAATAAACTCTTATAGATTTGTACAATAAATGAAAGTCCATGAACTGAAAGTAAGAAGAATAAAAAGGCACAGCTCTATTTATCAGATAGTATGGACAGCGTTCTTAGAACTATTTAGATTAATTTTCATATTGGGACCTTATTTCTATCTCCCATGAACTATTCCATATTCACTTAGGAAGCTTATGCAATAAAGCCAAGTTGAAAAGGAAACATTGAAAAGTTGGAACATCACCTTCTTCTTT
Organism: Ctenomys sociabilis; assembly: GCA_004027165.1. NCBI lineage: Eukaryota > Metazoa > Chordata > Mammalia > Rodentia > Ctenomyidae > Ctenomys > Ctenomys sociabilis. Next base: position 37,825 of record PVKA01014914.1, on the reverse strand, counting down.
CAAGGGATATAATTACCTGTCCTTCACTCTAGCTGTAGTGGTTGACACGTTGTGTCAACCTGAGAAGTTTAGAAGTCTAAGTAAGTGACTGAGCAGGGCCCCAGGGGCCTCACTCTGTGAACATCCTCATCTTGAGGGCTGAGAAGGGTTCAGAGGTGGTGCGAGTGTCACACCACTCTAGGACAGGCAGCCTGCTGTCCATGTAAGGTCGGAAACCTGCTGGTTCTCCAGTTTTATTCTTGTTTCTTTTGCTGTCATTTTCCATCTTGAACTGTTGCCCCTCACCACCACCCCAGCCTTCGAGCCAGCTGATTGTGGACTGAAACCTCCATGAACTGCAAACTCAATAAACCTTTCCATTAAGTTTGGTCTTTGGATATTTTGTCTTAGCAAGAGAGAAAAATAGCCAAGACACTTTCCTCATCAATTTTATGTATAAATATCTTTGCCATTGTTATCTCTTAAAATATATGTTTACTCTGTTTCTTTTTTCCATAGAACGAATTCCAATATTTTTAGGAATGCATACAGGACATTCTGGTTTATTCCTCATTTAATCTTCCACCCTCCTCCAGGAAATCTATGTTCTCACTACAGTGACCTACTTTATATTTTTGAATGTTCCATGCTCTTTAAAACTCCTGTGACTTTGCTCACGCTGTCACTTCTGAATAGAATGCCCTTCTCTACTTTTATATTTGGTAAATCCATTGGCATTCCTTGAAGCCAAAGTCAAATATGACCTTCTCAATTTTGCAGTCCTGACTTTCTCTTTCAAAAATCCACAGTGCCTTGCACTGTCACTGAAATTTAGTGTACAGTTAATAAATGTGTCTGAAGTGAGTAATTAGAAAATGTCCAAAAATATAAGGTGGGGGTGTTTAGTCTCATTGATGTTTTATATAAAAACTGCTACATGATAATTTCTTAAGAAGCTATGAATATTTACTTTAATATATTAAAATATATTTTAGTGGAACCAATAGACTAGTTTTTATGAAAATGTAGTGCCCTGCCAGCCCTGCCCCTGGGGTGTGCTGAGTCTGTGGTTGAGACTGGGTGTGGTGTTGCACATCTATATTCCCAGCACTTGGGAGGCTGAAAACGGGAGGATCACTATGAGCCTGACCTGTGTAGTGAGACCCTGTGGACTCTGTACCAGATACATTAAAAAAAAGAAAATTTAAAATACTCTTATATCACACTTTTTAATTTTTTTCTTATCTTGTGCACATAGCTTTAAGAAAAATGATAATCAATCAGGAATCTATAATTTTAATCTTTTTGGATGTTGAGTTTGCAACATCAAATCAATTATTGTCTATAGGGTATGACTGTTATAGCTATTTTTTCTTACCACTATAATATATTTTAATTATAATGTTTGTTCATTTATGTGCAGCATATATAATTCAAATATTGCTTCACATACAAGATTAAAAACACACTTCATGTTATATCATAGGACAAGCAGCATTCTTGTAGAACTGGATCAGGACAAGGACAAACAAAGCAATATTTTAATAATTTATTTTGCAAATGCTTGAGTGTTGGGTGAATGAGAAGAGAATGCTATTCAAATGAAATTCAATGAATAGAGGACTATGTTGAGCATACCAGGTACCTTGTGCTTTCTGTCAGGACCCTGAGATGTGGGAGGGGAATTGGGCAGAGAGACATATGAGTTAGGAAACGGAAAGTAAGGAGTTCTTTCTTTAACAAACAGACTGAGGGGAACCCAGTGGCAAGGAGACAGCAACAGCTGTTTCTTCACAAAATGAAGCTCTCTTTTACTCAAGGTGTGGCAAAGATGGTGACTTTATTGCGGTGCTGAACCTGAGGCCAAATAATATATGTTGAAATACAAATGAAAGACAAATTTGAAAAAAAAAAATCATTAAAACTCTGTGTCATTTATTTTAACTAATAAATGCTGCTGTTTCTTTATCTATTGATCTATACCAATAGTGAAAATGCTTTTACATTTTTACAGTGTTGAAACGATTAGTTCTCTATTTTAAAAAGACTACTATCAAATGTTATTTTCATTTATACATAAGCAAAGTAGAGCAGATGATTTTCATTTTATAGTCCAGCTTCAGAATACACCAAAGATCATCACACCAGATTTTAGGTGTCACGGAGTTGGTACAACTGAACATTTTAAATAGAGCTAATAACTAGACACCATTGCGAAGATCATGAATTATCTTATCAGTTTTGAAAAACAATGCTTTAATTGTAATATGCACTTGTGCAAGAGCGTTACAAAGTGAAAGAAAAATCTATGTAGTCACTCAGCCTGCTAATTTTCAGCCAGGTTGTTTCCTTGTGTGAAAATAGCTTATCATTAGATCATACACTGATTAGGACTCTGAATTTTTTTATTATTTAATCTTCAGCATAATGTTGATACTGGTCAATAAGGAGAGGTTGACTGGCTTCATCCATGTTGCTTTTGGCTCGAATCAGACAAGAGACACCCACAAAAATGAGTCCAACCAGTAATAAAGCAGCAATCACTGCTATGGTAACAATTTCAGAGATGCTAAAATTACGGCCTAGTTAAGAGAGAAAAATAACAGTTAATAAAATAAATATTAAAATGGTTATCCCAAAAAATTAGACATTACAAATGTAAGTACTCTGTTACACACTGTAAGAGAAATTCTCATACTGAATTTCTATTGGCCATGTTTCATAACATAGCGCTTGATACCTTGAAACTGCTTTCTAATTTTTCTTTTTCCACATGGGGACAGTTACTCTTCTTTCCATTCTACCAGTGAAAAAACAGATGGGTGGCTCAGTTTGATATCTAGTCCAGGGTCATTTGATTAGTGAGAAATGTTTGATTTTGGAGGCCGGATTGTTCAAAATCTAAATCCTGTTGCTTTTCCTCTGAGTTCTACAGCCCTTGCTGAGAAAGATTTCAAATTGAATAAGAAGATTTTGAATTTAAAAATCCCAGCAAAAGTAGCTTAGGATATTCAAATCCTTCTTCATTTTCATGTCCTTTCCTTAGACGGAATGTGGTCACTGACCTCTCTGAGCCTTGGGTTTCTTATTGGCAAAGTGAGACATAATACTTCAGAGGAGTTATGAAGCTTGTAGATACACACCAGCACACAATCTGCTCAGTATCTGGTCAGAATGAGCTTTCAACAAGTGTTAAATCCCCTCTCTTTATTCCCAAACAAAGGTCCAAATGAAAATTTTTGAAATCCAAATGGAAATGTAAATCTCAGAATACAGTGATGACTGGACTTTAAAGACAACGAACTTGTTTTTGGAATGCATAACAATAGAATACATTTCAGCACTCACTTGGCCACTGCACCTCATAGGTGTATCCGAGGTTGTCCGCAGCAATGGCAAACATTTCTGTGTTGGCAACCGGAGGCCAGAATGGCACCATGTTAAACTGTCTGTTATGACCGATAGGGGCATTTTCCAATGGGAATGTGGATATATCTGAAAGACACAGAGGTATGGGCCGGTGAGATAGCTCAGTGGTCTAAAGCACCTGCTTAGGCAATCAGCGCAGAGACAGCTGTTTGATCCCTGGCACAACATGCTTCACCAGCCCAGCCCCACCCCGGGGCTGAAGAGTGTTTTAGCATCTAGTTTGAAGAAAGGTATTTTAACATCTAGTTTGAAGAAAACTTGACGAAAGCAGTGGCAGGTAGCATTTGTATATTTGTAATTTTAAATCTACTATAGCTAAAGCTAATTCAATATTTATTATCAAAATGTTTTGATTTGTGACATTGCCAATCACTCGTCTCCACACAGGCCATAGTTTTCATTAAAATTTTTTAAAAAGGGCACAGAAGTAATATCGTATCATTATTATGTCCTGAAGGTATCTCATATTTGAGGGGAACCTGAAAAATTGTTCTACTTCCCACTGAGCAAAACTCAAGGAAAGTTTCACACCAGCAGAACAAGGAATTTCACATAACAGCACAAACATTTTGAATGCGGCATCGAGGTGCACTTAAAAAAAATACTTAGAGGAAGTTTAGTGTTTTGTCATCTATGATGATTATCAACTGTTTTATTTTAAATTATGAAAAACAATTTAAATGTAATTTATTAAACTTTTCTGCAAAGCCAAAGAAAAGAGATCTTCCAATACAGTGCAGCATAATCTGTAATATAAACAGGAGAGATGGTATATCTCTTGCACGTCGTCCTTGACTCTCAGCTTTCCTGTTTAATGTTTTTCATGTCTAAGGCCAGCGAAATAGCTCAGGGGACTAAGCGCCTGCTTAGGTAAGTGCAAGGACCCAGGTTCAGTTCCCACCCAAAGTCGGCTACAGAGACCCTGTGCGGTGGCACACGCCTGTAATCCCAGTGCTGGGGAGACTGGAAACAGGAGGATCACTGCAAGTCTGAGCTGCGTAGTGAGACCCTGTACCAAATACATAAATAAATAAAAAAATATAATTTTTTAACCTCTTTGTGTTTCCTTTTAGAAAAATTATTTTACATTTTATTCTCACATTTTTACTGTTAGCAACAAATACTTGAGAATTTGCAAGAATAAAGTCCCTGTAATTTTCTTGTCATCTCTGCTCTTGTATATAAATGTTAAGCCATTTAATTAACTGGTATCTATCTTATTGGTACGTTTCTGTCATTAGGGATAAAAGGAATTATAGGTTCTTCGTGGCAGGGAGTTACTGTTCTTGTTTGTTTTTTTTTCTGCATAATTGAATGTGTAATTAAGCAGAATGCCGCAAAACCAAACCACAAGGTCAGCTTGGGCCCCTCAGGAGTGAGAAGGCCAGTCGAGCACCCGCTTTTCCCTTCGCTCCAGGCCTATTGCCTGAACTGCGGTGATCCTCTGAAGGACAGAAGGGTGCTTTAACATCTAGTTTGAAGAAAACGTGACCAAAGCAGTGGCAGGGAGCATTTTTATATCTGTAATTTTACATCTGCTATAATGAACGCTACTTCAATATTTATTTATCAAAATGTCTCGATTTGTGCCATTGCCAAGCACTTGTCTCCACACAGGCCATAGTGCTGAATGAAACAGGCAACGTTCCTGTCCCGAGGCAGCTCTCATTCCAGTCTGTTATAGCTGCTATTTGCAGAAATCACTTGTCAAGGATGATAACTTATATTTTTAAACTTTTCATCTTCATTCATTTTTCCGCCTTGATTGGGCTCACTGGCTTACTCCAGTGCAGCTCCAGCTGCACTGTTTGATAAAGCTGAATTCACTGAACAAAATGGAGGAAGCAAAGGAAAAATAATAATAGCAATTGGGTTTTCATGTGATTTCCCTACCCAAGGAAAGGGAATCCCTACACAAGATAGGCAGCGTTTCCCTCTTCAAAAGCTGCCTGTCTGTCTTAAGATGAAGTCTCAGGGCCTTGACCATCTGCTTTATCTGTCTTCTCATTCTGTCTCCAGGTTTTTACCATCTAAACAGTGCATCGTTATTTATATTCATTTATTTTGATTTCTACCAACAGGCAGAGGACTTCCAGGAGGAAGGTATTTCTTCTGGAGGCTTGAATGCTACTTGTGCTACTTAATATACAGTCTAGAATTAATAGGTGTTCAAAAAAATGAAGATAAAGTTAAATTCACTAAATAGACAAATGCAATTTCCTTTAACTAACAACATAAGATTTTTGTTCCTGTGTGGTCCTACTAATTAATTCTATAATTATATGATTTTTAAATCAATTCATAGATTACAGATTAATGAAGTTTGGGAAGATTTGTACACTCTCATAATGAAATTTAACTATTTCCCTCATCCTGCCTTTCCCTCTAATTTCATATATTTTGGGTAAATTTCAGTGTGGATGGTACATTTTAATAATTTTATGATTTTTGAAATACCTTTAATATGTATAAACTTAATGCACTTCAAAATAATCATATTCACTACTTTTAGATTTATCTTAAAAAATATTCATTTCATATTTTAATTTGTCTTTTTCCCTAAAACAGTTGTTGGATTAAATTGTTTGCCAAGGGATATTTGCAGGCATCTGACATATTTAAGAAAGTAATTATTGGGCTTAGCATTCATTTAATTTATAAGTACTTCTTTTTGCTTGTCCTATATCTTTATGATCAAATTTAATCTGAAAAATTGCATAGGCTAATTTTCCATTTTGCGTTTATTGTATTTCTCTCCTCACTACTCAAAGGGAACTGATAAACTTTAAGCTTCCTCTGGTCTGAAGGAAGGAAGTAGGAGGTAAATAAGAATCAAAGATATTTTTCTGATTCAATAATACTATTTATCTATTTATTTATTTTTAGGGAAGGGTCTATAGGGTATTCAGGATCTCACTATTAGATCCGACTCCTAGTGATCCATCTGTTTACAGCCTCTCAAGAGCTGGGATTACATGCCCTGTCTCAATTGCCATCTCAGCTTGCCCGAGGGGCGGGGCTGGCATAGCAGGCTAGGAGACTGAATGCTGGCTCCTGTGTCTGCTTGAGAGAGCTTTAATTTGCTGAGCTGTTTGGCAGGCCCTTAACAATACTGTTTAAATCAAAATCTATAGCACCTTTAGCACATTACTATGAAAATGAAATAATTACTTTTAATCAATATGTGAAAGGCAATAGAATACATGATTCACAATTGAAATGAAACTCATTTAAGTGACTTGCCGTACTACGATTCTCCATCTCCTAATGACCAAGACACTGCAAATGACTGGGTAATAAAACTTGCACGTTGCTATCGAGTATCCATGAGTTATATGTGTCACAAAAGTTACATGGTTTTAATAATTCCTAAACCTATTAACTCTGATTGATCCTATAATAAAAGCAGTCTAGTTAAAGAGATGTTGCACACTTTGAGAAGCTTTCTTGAAAAAGAATAGATGAAATATAACTATGGATTAGCATGTAATAAAGAGACAGGACAATCTAGGCTGCAATAGCCATACTGAATCACCAAAGTCTTAATTTCTTGGTTCACTTGAAGAACAGAAGGACCTTGACCCTGCAAATGATAGATAATTCACTTGGTTGTAGTTATGCATATAAATATACACACAAAAGAAAGGGGAACTCCGATCAGTGAATTCCAAAACTATGCATATATTTATGTGCAAGTTACTTTTATTCTACATGATTTTCTTATGGGATAAACTATTTGAATTTATTCATTCATTAAATTTCCAGAACATGTTGGACTAGAGAACTTTAACACACACACACACACACACACACACACGAAGTGGGTTTTACTGGATGGATACATCAATAGGCAATTTACCTCTAATACTATGTTTATGTCCATAATGAAGTAAAGACAAGGAAAATTTTATAGCATTTTAAGTATATGGAAAGCTATGTTTAACCAGAGGAAGCATTTTAATGGTTTGAAAATAATGCAAATCTTTCAACTGAGCATAAGTGTAGAGAGAGCTTTTAAATTGCATTTTAAATAACATACTGCAATCAGCTTAAAAGAGATTTTCTATGGTGTGACACAAAATAAACATTAACATTTCAAGTTCCACAAAATTTCTATTATACGAGGCTATTAAGCAGTGAATTCCAGAACTGCAGAGTATGGCTATAAAATTTTGATCTCCTGGGACATCAGAGAAGAGCTATGTAAGGTTTCCACATTCATTTGAAAAGGTACGAGATTGTTTGGTGGACGATATGAGTGAGGAAATTTGGGGAAACAGGGCAATCGTTTTTGGTGGCAAAAATGAGAAAAAATTACCTGCTTAGCTCTAGTAAGTGATAAAAATACATGCCATCTTAACAGGACTATTACAGAAAATTCAGAGGCTTCCGCAGTTTCAAGGTGGTTTTGAATATTTCTAAATGGCTAGAAAGTGCAAATGTTTTATTTTTACTTTGAGTTCAATGTAGTTGCTTAGTTCACAGCTACCAGCATATAGAGTTAGTCAGGGTGAGAATTCTACCCATTAACTGCTATTTTCAAAAACCTGATGGAAATTGTCAGGACCATTGCCCTAACCATTTTGTTGATATAAAGGTATGGTTTTGCCCCGACCATATTTCCTAACTTCTTTCCTTTCTCTGTCCCTACATTGTTTAGTCCTTAAGTTCTCTCTCTCCACTGAGTCAAGAGCTGGCATGAACTGCTAACTATGCCACTGGAGCAAGGCCCTTTGTAATAAGCTTGTGGAAGGGTCTTACCAGCATTGTATCTCTTCAGCCATTCATCAAACACTGCGTCAGTGAAAGTATGCAGGAGGATGAAAATAGGATCATTTGGAGACAAATGGGTTTGTCCTCCAGTTCCATTCAGGAATAGATGGGCCAAGTTGTGAAGACTCCGAACGGCAGGGTCATACTTTCCTGTGGGATTACTGTAACCTAGATTTAAGTCAGGATGAGAGGAAGAGAAAACAGTGCCTGTATCTCATTATTTTTCAAGTCAACAGCAGGAATTATATTGGGGACCAATTTTTCTGAAACTTGTCAAGCTAAATTTTGCATTAATAGAATAGCATTGCTTCACTGAATCAATGGTTGATGGCATTCCCTTGCCATACTCAGAAACTAGAATAGTTTTAAACTAGTCATGTGACATTCTAAATGTACCCAGCAGGTTAAAAATAATGACCCGCAAAGGATACCAGTCAAAATATATAAAACATTCTATTTTGACAGTAGTTCTACATAGAAACTAAGTGGAACATTCTAGTTTTCACTAAAGCTGCTGACACAACTGGGGGCCCACCATTCTGATTGTCCTGCAAGTTCCATTTGCAGATATTCCTTTACATCCTTATTCTACTCTTTTTGGATGACTGTCAGCATGTTTATATTTGGAGAACTATTTTGTGGAGAACTTAAAATTTCTTAACATTTTCTTACCATTTATGTATCTATTTAAAACATCTGAAAAACCTACTGTTCAAACATTTGTAGAACTTTTGATAAATACTTCTTTATACAGTGGTACCTCCTCTGTTTGTGAACTTAATTTGTTCCATGACTCTGAAAAAGATGGTCATGTTCACATTCATTACCTGATGGTGAGTTTTCAAACAACATTAAAATTTTGCCCAACACTTCTGTTTGTGAATGAAATTGTTCACAAAGAAAAGGCTTTGTGAATGCTGTATTAGTGAGAAGCTCAGAATAGATACGGAGCAGATCACAAATACAGACAGAGCCTAGGATGCAGAATGGAGCTGTAAGTGTGTACAGTTGGCTTGAAGCAACATTCTGTAACTGCATCTGTCTATCCATCCATCCGTCCACCCATCCATCCATCTGTCCACCCATTCATCCGTCCATCCACCCATCTGTCCATCCATCCACCCATGTGTCCATTTGTCCAGCCATCCTTCCATTCATTTTCATACATTTATTCCTTTATTTTTTGATTCTAGAAACACTTAAGACTCCCTCTACTATACATGGCATGTGGTTAAGCACTGTTCTTTTTACACATTCAGCCTGGAAGTCAGCATCAATTGTTTTGGAATTGTGTATTAATACAACAAAATCTACAGTGTTTTAGGAAGGGTACTCACTGCCTTACTTTAGAGATATGGTTTAACAAAATACAATAATTATTTATTGAATCATCTCTCAATAAATATCTTTAAGCAGGACTCAGCAATCTATTCCATGGGAGTAGTCAGGCCATACCTAACATGCAAGAGGATATTTAAGTTATAATTTAGCAATAATATGATTATTGCTATGCATAATTTTATTCCTTTTAAAATGTGTATCAATCATGACTTAGAGTTCTAAAAAATAGGATTTTTTTTTGAAACAAGGATTGGACTCAGGAGCTTATGCTTGCCAGGCTATCTCTCCAGCCCCCAAATTTATATTTAAAGACAGAAAGTTTGGATTTGAATCTGCATAGCTACTAATGACCTGAAGGGTATCTTGCGAATACCCTCTGTTTGGATTTCATATTTGCTTTGCTTTAAAATAGTATCAAAATGTTATTAAATATAAACAAACCAAACTGTAAATAATTAGATGCTAATTTGAATTTTCAAAAAACTATAAAAAGAGTTAGAGAATGATACAACCTTAATGGAACACGTCCATGAGCCAGGCTTTACAGAATGTCATCTGCTTATTTGGAATGTTTTATTGTAATGCTTTTTTAAAACAGAAATCATTTGCCAATGTTTAAAAAAAAAAAAAATATATATATATATATATATATATACACTGACCAGCTAGCTGCCAGAAATTTGAATTTCAGTAGTTTTTAGGTATGCAAGAGTAGGGAATAGGGGCTGGTGAGGCAGTTCAGTGGACTGAGTACAGGGACAGGGCTCCAGCCCCAGTCTTGCACACCGCACCAGCCCCTCCCCTCTTGCCGACGACCAAATCCAACTGTGGTGTTGCACTCCTGTAATCCCAGTGCGGGGGTGGACCTCTGTGAGTCCAAGCTGGGTAGTGAGACCCTGTACCAAATACATAACTGAAAAAAAGGAGTGGAAAATAGTTTAGTTTCCAACATCTTCCCTTATAATAGAGAGCAGCATGTCATGACCAACTCATAGCAGGCAGCTTGATTCATACAAACTCACATGATCAACATGGCATCTAAATTTGTTAAAGCTGTGATCTTGGTTTCTTCATTTACTTTCATAACTAGTGCATTCCGAGTGACCCATTTCATTTACTTGCCTTCCACTGTGTTTCGGAAACTGTCTGTAGAATTGGAGTAGAAAGGAGGTGTGTCAAATACGCTAACTTCCAAGCACTGGGCCACGTCCTGCGGTGCCGGCAGCCGCTGGACCATGGGCCTGCCCTCGTTCCCGGCCGGGTTTCTCCTGATGGGCCCACCTTCGGTGCCTGCGGAGAGTGGGCAGGGTCGGACAAGCACGGCATCTCTGTAGCTCTTCCTCTGCTTTCTGAAATATCATGCCTAGCTTGGGCACTGCGACAGAGGGCCTCCGGATAAGCAAATTCAAAAAGTATGCTTAGGAACATTAAAGAGAACAAAAATCTAACTTTCTGTGGCTTACTATTGTGAGTAACCATGTGACACATAAGAAACAACTGAAGCAAAAAGTATCATGGTAACAAATAAGGACCTTGGTAAGTGTTAAAGCAGGATACGCTTTCTCAGGTGAATGCATGGAAATAAAAATTCAACGGAAAATTAAAATTTGTCAAAATAGTCTCATAAATTTCAGTCTGAAATCTCTATTTCCTTCATATATATGTATATATATTACTAAATGCCATTTGTTTAAATGTTTCACAGAATTTAAAAAAAACTCTGAATTTCTACAGAAAGTTTTATGTACTTTACACATATTTTCAGCCTTTTCATCAATGTGATAAATACTGAAACTTCTTGAAAGTTAGTGATGGAACCTTTAAAGTGAGGGGGGTGGGATGGGGAGAAAGGAAGAGAGAGAGAGAAGAGAGAAAGGGGGAGAGAGGGAGACAGACAGAGTCAGAGACAGAGAGAGACAGAGACAGAGACTCAAGTGGTAGATGAAAAATAGTGTTGGCTATAGAGTTTGACTGGCTGTTTTGTTTTTACAGAGCTACATGGCACTGAAGGGTCACAGTAGAACGTTGAGAAAGTAGACAAAAGCCACATTTGAGGAACTCAAATCCTGAGGTCAGAAAATCAGATTTAATTCATTAAGAATTGAGGACAATTGATGGCTTATGTTGGGGGGAGGATTAGGAGTGTTTTGTAGCTCTGAACCTCACTGGTCTGTGGAGAGAAACATATGGCCTTAAAGACAGAAGGAAAGTAACCCACTGGTTAGGGAGAGAAAAGGTTGTAGCTTCAAGTCATGTTTCTTTTACTTCCTTCATAAAGTTTTCAATGTCATAGTTCACATGATTATCAGCTGTTTGATGAACATAATATAACTTTAATATAATATATAAACAAATCATATCTATTGGAACTATAAAGCATTGTGTATGTGGGCTGTTGGGGTGCACATTCATCAGAAATGACCAATTCAAGCTGATGTTTTCATCAGCTGCATGCCTGTCATCCCAGCACTCGAGAGGCTGAAGCAGGAGGATCACCATGAGTTCAAGGCCAGCCTGGGCTACATGATGAGCTCAAAGTCTGTTTGGATTGCATAGGGAGAGTCTGATTCACAGGCAAAGATAAACAAGCGGATGTTTTGAGGATTGCTGCCTAGGGAGTTATTGACAAATCATTAAAAAAGCATACTTGTGTTTAAAATGCTGCACCATAATTTGCCCTTGTAGAGTTTTGCAATATGAAATTCTGATAGTAAAGAAATTCATTAAACTAGCTTAAATTTATGCCAGCTACTTTTAACTTTGCTTGCATGTGGATATTCTCTGCTGGTGCATCTATTAATATCTTATAAATCACAGTTTTGAGGAATTTCCACTGTGGAAAGTCAGAATGTCTAAATAGGAAAATTGATTTGAGAAGTATTATGCTAAAAGAGCAGTGCTTTTGATATGATTAATCAAATCTCATATTTTAGTGTTTGGCAGAATTTTAGATATTAATAATTCACTTTTTAATCTTGAAGTACAACAAGCTGGCATGGAGCATTTATGAAAGGATTAATCTAAGGATGAGTACATATGGATCACCCATGAATGGTGATCTGTGATTCTGCAGGTCTGGGTAAGATCTCCCAAGAGAAGTAGAGAAAACAGGATTGCTATGAAGCTCAAGTGTTATAATAGAGTAAACATTTCAATACGAGACAAGGTATGTGCTCAATAAAAGACTAGCTCCATTTTTCCTATCTTACCTAGCAAATAAAGTGCTTGGTATTTGTACCTTGAACTGAGCAATCTTAAGAAAAAATTTCAATTTGTCACAAAGCTATCCTTCTAATTGGGATATGTACACATTAATTGACAAGGAAAGATGATCAAAGAAAATACCTTCGCTTTTCATCTTCCTTTCAGTGTTATAATTGTGTATGTCCACTTAAATTATGTGTGTGTCTGTTGCTTTTTTTTTTTTTTGGCAGAGCTTGGGATTGAACTCAGGCCCTTGTGCTTGCCAGGGAAGCACTTATTCCACTGAACCATCTCCCCAGCCCCTTTTTATTTTATTACAGGATCTCACTACATAGATTGGACTCATAGTGGTCTGTCTGTGTTCAGTCTCCCAAGTGCTGGGAGTACAGGCACATGCCACCAGCCCAAGTCTCAACTGTCATCTCAGTGTGCCTTGGGGGCGGGGTCAGCACAGCCTGCCAGGGTTCAAACCCTGGATAGTACTCTGCCTAATCAGCCACTTTAATCCCCTGAACTATTTGGTCGGCCCTAAATTGTGGTTATTTTGGTGTCTAATCAGATATGATTAGAAAATGTCTATAAAAGTGCAAGGGCCAAATACCTCAGCCTGGCCAGGAAAAGACAGATGCAGAAGTGTCTGAAGAGATCATGACCTTCTATGTGATTTGTCCAGCACAGGTGGGCAAACTTTTTTTTCATACTAAACAATTACATTTTTTTCCTAAGTTTCATCACCTACAGTGATCACAGTGAAAATTTTACAAGTGATCACATTTCTTTTTTTCTGTGTGCAGCACACGTGTTTCTGAATATTCTGTTACCTGTGAAATGTCTACATGTATCTACTTTCTGATTTATTTAGAATACATTTACATTTATAAAGGAACTGAAAGTTTGATACATGAATATTGCAAAATATCATAGGAGTATATAATAAAGTTCATTCCCATGTTTCTAGCTTTTAGACAGAAGAGCAAGCATTTAAAATATGCATAAAAACATAAAGAAAAAATTACTTAATTTTTTTAAATACGGGCTTTTAATAACTTAATAGCAGCACAGACACAGATAGCGACATGATCCAAGAAAGAAAGGAATCTCGGGAATAGCGCTGTGGAAAATAAACTGGACCCCCGCGGAGGCCTGCAGGCTCTGTAGGATGACTTAGCACAGCCAGATCTCTTAACTTATCTAATAAACAAATCCTATCTCTTGCATTCATTTTGCATGATCAAAAAGTCAGGCGCTGGCCAACATCGCCTGAGCAATGTTTTCCTTTTCTGAACAATTTCCCCAACACCATCTTCAATTTTGTTTCTTTTTTTAAACTCTGACTAAATAAACACAAAGGCTTTTCTTTTCTTCCTTCCTTGCTACTTCCCGCCCTAGTTCGTTACCCCCCAAACACTTCCAGTTTTTTTCATATTTCATATTTTCCTGAGAAAGATTTTCTGTGAAATTCCAACCCAAGACTCATGACTACTAAGTAGTGCTGAATATACTAAGAGGATTAATTTATACATCTAGGCATTTCTAAAATAAAATAAGCAAAGCAGTGACCCATTTAATCAAGAAAAGTGATGTAGAAAATATGCAAGTGCTTTCTGGTTTTCAGGAGCCCTTGAACTTTGTCCTGCATACAATAGGTACTCCAGGAGCATCTGTGTAAGGGTTCTTGTGGCTAATAACGACAGGTTTTTACCCTCAAATATTCTAGAATGCCAGGCTTCCTTGCAGCCTGTCTAATCTCTTCATCTTGCATGGAATTCCAACTGTCAGTTTTCCTTTGGAACTTACTGTTGCAGAGCGTTCCCAGAGTATCGTAGTCTTCCAGGGACTCACAGAGCACGCGCCATTGAGAAAAAACAGAGTTGGGGCTTATAAGAGTCGGATCGAAGCTGCTTCTCGAGCCCATCAAGTCATCAGTGCAGATATCGCAGACATTTTTGCCGGTTGCAAAATTCCAGTAGGGCAGGGAGAAAGTAGGCTCCTGCAGCATGTCCTAGACGTGGAAACTGTGTTAGTTCTCTCGGGTTCTGCTCTCCCTCTTCCTACTGGCTTTACTCTCTGTTGTTTCTATGGGGTCTCCTCAAGCCACTAAGGAAGCTGTAAATCCCCTGTGTCCTAGGGCACCGAGCAGTTAGAAGTCCCTGAGACCCTGAAGAACGAAACTCAACTCATTACTTCCTCAAATAATCTGAAAGGAAAAAGTTATTACTGCTTTTTTTCTGTTTGCCAGGAAATTTCATTTCGCCTAGCTATATAAGAAAAATGATCCATGAAAATATCCATCCCTTCACATTTATATTTTCCATTTCCTGTTTTTTTTTTTTCCTATACCAGGGATTGAACTCAGGACCTTGTGCATGCCAGCCAAGTGCTTATTCTACTGAGCTCTCTGCCCATCCCTGCCATTTCCTGTCTTTTATTTAAACATCCCTAACTGTTGATCTGATGTCAGGTCCAACTTTGAAATATGTTTTCTAGAACAATGCCTTCTGTTTCTGTTTTTCATTTTATTTAAATGGTTGTAGTCAGTCAGATTCCAGTTTGGCGGTGGGGCTCATGGGCTCTTCTACTTTTCCTACACAGAGGTGTTGGTTTAGACTCCTTCTCCAGACTCTGAACTAGGACTCTGGCCTCTGCCTGAAATTCACACAGGAAATGCTAAACAGAAGAAAGAAAGATTTGGGTCTGTTCTGTTTTAGACCAAAGACCCAGCTTCCATTCAGAACTGATTTCACAGTTTTAAAAAATGCTACAGTCCATGTCCCAGCCTCAGAACTTACTTTACTTTTTTATTTCGCATACCTTATGCCCTAGGAGGAGCTACACTCAGAGGTGAGACTATCTAGTTCAGCCTGGCCTTGAATGCCCTGCCCTGTGTGGCCCATACTGGCCTCAAGTCCCCAGACAGCCTTCTGCCTCAGCCTCTCAAGTACTGAGTTCAGGGGTGTGATTCAAATGGAAGGATGCTATTGCTTTGTTTCTTAAGCATATGGTGAGTGCCTTGTGCCCTTTCACTGGCAGTTCCTTTCCAGGACACATTTCCTTATCTGTGGCCATATTCCCCAGTCAGCAGCTTTTCAAGGTATCTCTACCTACTGGCCTCCACAGGCTTGTCGACCTTATTTAGAAGACATTGTGGTGGTCCACAAAAATTAGTGGCAGCTTCCAAGGGATCATTAAGAATCAGATTTTGCTTCAGTAATGGACCATTGGGAACCAGAGCAAATTCAGATAGAGTTTCAGCAGTGCATTCCATTTAGAATGGAATTCGTTGGCTGTCTCATGCCCCAGAGAGGTTCAGATTTGCACACAGAGTGGAAGCCTTGGAAGGCTTCCACCTGCTCTCTCACTAGGCACACCCTTGGGAAAGGATGCTAAGATGTGCAGATCTACTCAGTGAGAGATGACAGATTCATGCACACAAAATCCATTGAGTGTCTTACTTGTAACCATAGCAATGAAATACGACGTGTGCACTGCTAGAAGAATTCATCTAATCACACTCACACTGCACAAGGAGAAACTACTTGCAAAGAAATACTTTATTCTGAAGTTTAGAACATTTATTATCTCTCTTCTAATCAATTTTTCTTCCTGAAATAATGCTGCTGCAAGCATCCTGAGAGTCAACACATTTGTCTAAACACCTTTTCTGTCTTCAGAAGTTTTTAGGTTAATTTTTAACATTTTAACATGGGGGAGGAGCTTATTATTACTAAGTCCTGGAAATGTTTAATTCATGAATTTCCTAGTTGAGATCTGACCCTCAAACTTTGTATTTTAAATGCACATTTAGCAAAGAAAAGGATCTGTTGGTAAAAAAATATCTATTCTATCAAATATTTTGGTGTGTTTTGAGTGTTTCTGCTCAAAAAATAAGTAGGAAATAGCTCTGCTTAAAGTGAGGTTCACTTTATGATCCTGAAAAACCAATTTCTTTTAATTAAATGCAATACCTGATGGATAAACTTTTTCTTTAAAGAAACTGTACATATTTGGGGTATACAACACGATGCTTATGCCTATTGATAATAAAATGCTACAATAGTCAAGAAAGTGAAAACCATAATTTCATATAGTGATGAACACCCTCCAGAGAGGGTTTAGAAAAATGTGGCCTAGCAAAAATATAGCAATCAAAATGGAAGGGGACATACATGTCTTAAACTCTAACCTGTATGGGATGGAATCACTAACTGGTAAGGCAGGGTAGACCAGTCAGAAACAAAGTTGCAGAGTGAGTCGCTCCCTTTCCCTGCCTTTGACCCTTAGCAGCACCTGCTGGCTGTTCCTGCTTCCATTATCCTAAGAGAGCTGCAGAGTGAAATCACAGAAGCCTAGGAGATGGCCACGCCCTGGGCTGCACAGAACCCCACTGGGGTTCTGTCAGTGGTTCCTAGAACCAGAGGTGTCTGACCTTTACATTCTAAAAGCCTGAGTTCTCAGCTCCCTTAGGCCCCCTTTCCTCTGTTCTGTTGCTGCCTTCCCAGTGGTCTTTAATAAATGAGACTATTACTAGGCTATTCCGCTGTGAAAGAGGCGTTGCCTGTGTTGGGGTTTGGGCAGAGGAAGGGGTTCACATGCACTCACTAACTGGAAGAGGGCATCTGCCTACCTGTAACAAAGAAGGGTCCATGCAAAATGAATTTCCTTTGCTTCAAACTCCCTGGGAGTCATTTAAAATTAGAGACCAGTAGAGCTTTCCTAGTGCTAACTCATGCCTAATAGTGCCTTAAATGGCTTTCTTTTCACTGTACAGGAAGGTCAAGTTTAGTTAATAAGCAAGTAATCCGTATAAGGTAGACAATGGATATCAAAGGCAGATTGAAACATGAAAGCGCTTTGTCTTCACATGTTCTAATCATTTGAAACATCAGTGAGTTACAATGCCTCAAAATTGGGTGGCACAACATCGGCCATGGACTTGAAATTAAATGTTTTCTTACATACCTGCATATCTTTCTCCAGCTGCAGGAGGTGATACCGGTGCCAAGTGAGAAAGGCTGGTCCTTCATGAGAGAAATCCACTTCCCCAAAGCTTTCCTGCCCAGGCCCAAGGAAAGTCTTTTTGACAGAGTAGTAGTGTGTCCAGACAAAGTAGTTGTAAATGGAAATGTTCTCAAACTGGGGTGTGTTGCCATCTGATCCCAGGATTTCTTCTGATCTCCTTATGGCAATGACATATTGGGGATGGGTGGTGCGCTTAGCCATGTCCAGGGCCTGGACAAAGTGGTTCTTTTCCTCTGCACTCAAGTCCAGAAGATTTCGTCTGACTTTAGGGGTGAAAAATTCACATATGAAAAGCACTGCCTTATAGGGATGAGTAGAGAATGGTCCTACTGTGTCCTGCTAGCCCATCAGTGGTTACATATGTCTGTATTCAAACCTCTTTTGAATCATTTATAAGTTGGACACCTTTTCTCTGAAATATTTGGGACTGGACATGTTTCACATTTTGCAAATCTTTGTATTTTAAAATGCACAATGCGACATCTTGATTAATTAAAAAAAACTAATTTGTTTAATGTGTGCATTATTCACTTAACTTGTTACACATACAACAAAATTAAACAATAGAGAACTTTCCACTTGTGACATTGTGTCAAAATTGTAGAGTTCTGAGCATTTTAGATATTGGACATTTGGGTTCAGGAACTTCAACTATAAAAATATTCCAGGGGCTGGGGAGTAGCTCAGTGGAATAAGTGCTTCCTTGGCAAACGCAAGGGCTTGAGTTCAATCACTGGTTCCGGGGGGGGAATATATATATATATATATATATATATATATATATATATATATATATATATATATAATTATATATATATATAATTGTATTTCTAGCTAAAGTATTCTTCCAGCCTTTTCTCTTTCTTTCCCTCCCTACACACAACTAGCCTGTTGTACTCTGTTGTGTTTTTTAAATCACATTTGTAGATTTCCCAGTCTTTCATGTGGATTTGTCAATCTGTGACCCTGTCATATTCATTTCTGCTCACTACTGACTTTTTTCTTGGAATTTCAGCTTTTGTAATATCATGAATCTTGCAAAGATCAGGTGAGGGGTACAGCACAGTGACTAAGACCAGGGCTTTTCTTTTTTATGAATTTGTCAACGTTTTCTAACCTCAGTATTTCATCTGTAAAATGTGCATAAATACAATACCTGCTTTACAGAGTGATAAAAATTAGAGCACACACATAAAAGCAACTGTGCAGGCCTTGATCACAATAAAAACTAAGTAATACTCTTCTACATCATGAGTCCAGGTTCTGGCACTCAGAAAACGATCACGTGGCATGAGCTACTACTATTTAATGCTTTGATTTGCATAGGATGCTGTCTAAGCTGCAGGCACTCAGCTAAAATGCCTGAACTTGTTCATCTTGGTGGAAAACTTCTTTGCTGATGGGTGGTGCGCTTAGCCATGTCCAGGGCTAAGCTGCAGAAGCTGAAAGTTTAGAGTTCCACTGATCTCAGTGTGAACTCCAGCCTTACAAAGCATCAGATATGCGGGCTTGACCTTTCTGTGCCTCATCTGTGGCAATTAGCATAAATACCTCAAGTTCCTTACAGCTCCTAGCATACAGTGATTCATTAATTGATCTTTTGAAGGGAATATTATGGGTTTAAAGGTCTGGGCTTCAATTCCAACCCTGTACTAAGTATAACATGTTTCTTAACCTGTCCTAGGCTCACTTTGCTCAACTGGGGAAATAGGTGTAATCTGCAGGTGGTCTTTGAGCTCATAAGACACAGGGTGCAGGAGGAACTTCAGTCCTCACCATCCCTTACCTGTGAGAAGGCGCTGGTTGCAGGTGACTCCTGCCCACCCAGGGCGGCACGCCCCACAGTTGTGTCCTGAGAAGTTACCATTGCAGCGGCAGGTCCTGTTGAAGAAGCGCAGGGGCCACTCCTCCCGGTCATCTCTGCCATCATGTGGGTACTGGCGGCTGTGGGGTCTGGAGTCTGCAGTCACTGCGTCGCACCTGCCCCGCCCCGACGAAGAGCCACAGCGGTCTGTCCCTGGCCCCGCCAAGGGAGACAAATCCGGGCAGCACACACCACTCTGCAAAGCCTCCGCGGTGGCGCACTCGCGTGGAAACTGAGCCCACACATGCTGGAACAGCAACAGGGGGCAGAGCACAGATGCCAGAGCGGGGCGTCTGCCGGACTTCATTCTGGTGGAAGCAGGACTGCAGGACGGAGGTCTGGTCTGCATCTTCTGCACAGAGGAGAGGGCGGCTGGAGGGTGGAGATTCACCTGGCAAAGAAAGCAACGCAGAATTATGCGAGGGTACTTTTCAGTATGCTTAAAAAGGGTACAAGTTCCCTCAGCCTCCCTTCAAAATGAAATATCCATAGGAAAAAGACACTTTAAACAGATAATTATATAATCATAGTTTACTTTCAAAAATATGATATGCATACTACCTCCATAATTAAATCCATTTCCTAGTAATTTAATTTTCTTTATTTAAAATTTGTTTATATAATAATACTTATTTATTTATTTATTTTTTATAATAATACTTATTGACCAAAAGCATCCATTAGCAATATTAACCACAGGTCTGAAAGAAGAACTGGGAGATTCCAGCAAGCTGGTTTTCTTAGTGTCGACTCTCCCTGCTAGTGGAACTGGGGTGAGAGTTCTCTCACTCCTGTACCTTACATTCCCGAGAGCCTGTCTGCTGGGCTGCCCTCGGAGCAGGCAGTTTTTATGTGTGCGTTGCATGATGTCAGAGCTGTTAATTACATGTGGGATTCTGCCTCGCAGCTAAAATCGAACCTGCTGGCCCAAGAGGGAGGGGCTGTCTGCTAGCCCTCACTAATCCCTTCTCACATTAGTGAATTTTTTCTGCCCTTTAAATGCTTGGCCAGCACATGATTCCCTTCCCACTGGTTTCCTTGTGATGCTTAAAGTTTTAAGAAAAGGTCAGCAGTGCCAATGTGGAAAATAAGTTAGAGGAGCTACAGCACCTTTGTTTTTATTGAACACATGTTTCTGTGATGGTATCAGAATGAAAGAAGATTAATTACATTTTCTTACTGGTACAAAGAACGTTTCTTACTGCACATTTCAAGAGCTTGTGATTGTGTTCTGTTTTTAAGAAGACACTGTCAGGGCTGGCCAGATAGCTCAGTAGACTAAAGCACCTCCTTAAACAGAGGACAGAGGCTTGGGTTTGATCCCCTGGTGTGCCCGGGCCAGCCCCACTGCCAGGGTACCCTGAGAAGACAATTGAGACTGGGCTGTTGGCCTGTGTCTGTAATCCCAGAACTTGGGAGGCTGAAAGTAGCAGAATCACTATGAGCCTGATCTATGTAGTGAGATCTTGTAGACCGTGCAGACCCTGTACTAAACACATAAAATGAAAAAATAAAAAGTAAAAAAGTAAAAAAGATGCTGTCATTTTAGCAGCCTTTAGGAAAAACAATTGTAGAAAATGAACCAGACCCAATTTCACCAACCCACATAGCAATGGTATCAGGTGCCTGCAGGCCAAAGATGGGTACCTTCGCCCCTGAGACTGGTGTCCGTTTCCATGGCAAAGCATCACAGAATCACTGATGGTCTTGCTGTTTGGAACACGCCCACTACATGACTTCTTATGCCCACCTTTTCTGTATGCCGTACCAGTATGGGTAATGGATGCATAACTGGAGAGGAACTTTCTCCTGAAGTTGAAATTTATGTTTACGAAGTCACTGTTCCAGGGTAGGGTTTTGTATAAAGGTGATCAGGATTCATGGTTAATAGTGACTGTCTAGCTAATTTTACTAAGCCATAAAATGTAAGATTATGCAAGACGGTGAGTGTATGGTTATTAACATAAAATATAGCACAGCCTAGGCAAATGGAGAAGAGAAATAAGAAGAGTCTCCTATTTACAGCCCGTGGCCTACTTCATCATGTGATTTATTACAGCTGTGTTGATGTTGGTTGCCAAGATATTGTTGGCCAATTCAAAGCTCATCGTCTTTTTTTGTTTTTTTGATCTGTTATGTACAAAAATGCCTATTGATATGTTTCTTGGGATATTTAATACATTTTGGCTACTTATATTATGCATAAAAGCAACTAGTTTTTCCAGCTAAGATCTGCAGGGTATCAGGATCACAGAATTAGCATCATTGCTCTGTAAGAAGCCCAAAATGATTAAGCTTTTTTCCTAATATGATTTTGGTAAACTGGTCCTAAGTTGCTGCTGTGAAATGTTGAAGAAGTGTTTTCTAGACTTAATAAATGCAATTTGATATACCACTGTGAGAATCCATTGAGGTATATTTACCTGTTCTCCTGTGGTAGACATTCAGCTTTCTTTCTTTCTTTCTTTCTTTCTTTCTTTCTTTCTTTCTTTCTTTCTTTCTTTCTTTCTTTCTATATGTACGCATTTGCTTATGGTATGTTATTAGAAAGGGAATTACTAGTCATGGGTTGTGTGAATAATTACAAGGCAATTTTAAATTGTTATCCAAGTGCTTTCCCAAATCTCATGTGTTTTAGAGTGTTTCAATATATAGTACATAATAATTTATTTATATTAAGTTACTCTTTCTTGGGGGATAAACAGGAATCAAACTCAGGACCTCGTGCTTGCTAGGTAGGTGTTGCACTGATGAACTAAATTCCTGGTTGACTTACTCATAAACCAAAGAAATTGCATTAAAGTTACTGGAAATAAACCTGAAGAAAAGTAATTGGTGGAGAATTAAAAATTATGCTGCTCAGAAACATACAAGTTGGCAGCCTAGTTATTAGATTAAGTAGTAAACACGATCCATGTGCACGATTTACAAGCACAGTTGGTGCATAGCTCGCATCTCAAGAAAAAAGGAATGGGCCCTCTTTCTTTTTTGAAGTCTTATAATTGTCATTTATGAAATAATTAATTGAACATCTAAATGATAAAGAGCAGGAACTCAGATTAATTTGAAGAGATGGAGCACTTCAGAAACACATGCCTTTTGCAAGAAAATTGCTAATGAATGTTAATCACTTCCATGGTAATTTGTAGCAAATGATATCAGTTATATTAATTTTCTATTGGATTGCATGTTATGTAATTATATACTTAGTAGTACTAAGCTTCGGTTAATAGCTAGAATTCCTCAGGCACTGAGCAACTGAAAGTCACCTATCCAGCCAGTCATGTGTTTTCACCTCAAGGAGAAGCTTAATTCAGTGAAAGAGGAGGAGAAAGGAAGGCCTATGCTTCCCAGTCACTGAGCAGAGATTCAGCTGAGTACAATGTTTCTATTTCAGGGAAGAATATTTTGTGGAGGTCTTAAAGAATGTGCTCTCTGATAAATTGGGCTTTTAGTTTCTTAACCGAGCTTTTAAAACTCAATGCCTGGTTGTACCGTCATTGCTGCTTCAGCCCTGAATCCATTTGAGGTGTTTACCTTGTCTGGTTTTCTTGACTTGGGCAGAGCCAGAAATTGCACAGGGCCCGAGCGCAGTGCGAAGAAGGTAGGAGAAAAGAAGAACAGCCGCATGGCTATGGCCCCCTTCTGCTGGGTGGACCTGGGCAGCCGTGCACTGGATTTTATTTTTATGGTCATGTCTCCTCAAGTTCTCATAAAAGAAGCCTGGCACAGCTGCTTCAGAAAGTGGCAAGGGTCACTGCATAAGAGTGTGTAGAGTGAGCGGGACAGCCTTTCTACGACAAGGAGGGGGACCAACGGGGGGGAGAGGAGACAAAGGCGCTGCAAACAGAACCAGAGGTGTTTCAAGCCCCACAAATAGATGTAATGGTTATGTCCTGGAAACACGTATGAGCAAAAACCAAACACAGTGAGCGGAGATTTAGAAAGGGTTTAACGAAAATGTGTCTTTTATTCTAATGTATTTTTAAAAATTTAATTAGTCACTGAAATTTTGATCATTGGTTATACATCAATAATATAGACACAAATAATGCTTTAATTTCTTACAATATCTATAACAAGAGACAAAGATGGGAGATTTTACTAGCCAATAAATATTTATGAAGTCAGAATTCTGCAGTAAAGGGTCAGTGTATATTGAACGAACACTAAACCATTTTAAAATTAACTTCTTTAAAATTGAAAGTGCAAGATGCAATGTAGTTTATAATAGTCATACATTATGTAATGTGTACTAGTTATACATAATATGATATATAATTATTCATGCTAGCTGCTGTACTCATTCATTGTCTTGAATTCTGGAAGCAATTCTCTTTTTACAACTGGATATGTATATAAACAGATACTGAGCTTATTTCTGAAACACTGATCTGGAGCTACGGAGACTCCCACAGCGTGGTTGGGATGTGTGTGTCTGGCGTTGGGGCTGAGGTGAGCGTGAGCAGGTGCACCTCTTTCTTCTCCTTGTTCATCTTGATGCTGCAGGTAAAATGCAACTGTGACTGCTTAGACTTTTAAAATTCTGGTTGAAGTCCTACACCTCAGACACATGCTAGACTATCCTAACTGTGTGGTTGTCGTGGGGGTGTTGTCGTGTGGGGGTTGTCATGGGGGGGCTGTTATGGGGGGCTTGTCGTGTGGGGGTGCTTTCATGGGGACTGCTCCCCGCTGATGGAGAAGACTCAGGCTCTTCCCACTTCACCAACCTTCTGTCTTCAGCCCTTGCTTTCGTAGGTACCTCTGCAACTTTGCATCAAGGTAGGGAAGGAGGAAGGAGTGTGGAGAATTACTCTGTGGAAGATGTTTTAAAGC
Source organism: Ctenomys sociabilis (assembly GCA_004027165.1). NCBI lineage: Eukaryota > Metazoa > Chordata > Mammalia > Rodentia > Ctenomyidae > Ctenomys > Ctenomys sociabilis. The sequence goes on along the minus strand of PVKA01014914.1, from coordinate 13,380 downwards.
TGTGATGTGGAAGCAGCTTATAGCACTTCCCTGAACGTACCTGCTCGTTGGGCTCCACGGACCTAGATGAAGGTGCGGAAGTTAGTGGAGGTTTGTGCTGTGGAAAAATGGGAAATCGGCTTAATGATTCAACAGCAAAGTCTATTCACCGACTATGGGCTATTTTAAAAGTTCCAATGTAGTCTATCATCTATCTGTTGTCTATATAATCTATCTTTTAGAGGAAGGACTAATCCTATCTGTAAGCTCTATATTTCAGTACTGTTTCTGTCGTCTTGCCTGCTTTAAAGCTAACACATGGCCACATTACTCTTTAGATTGTTATACACACAGATAATCTAAGAGTTAAAATTCCTCATCTGTTGCCCTGTGTGTTGGCTATGAAGTAAGACCAACCACATGCCTCCTTCCACAGGGGTTCTGTATCCAGTTGGGCATGCAAAATTTTGTTTTCCAAAATATTTTTTTGAAATGCCTGATAATGACTATAAAGGAAATGGAATTTTAATAAAGAATGAACCATCAGAGATGCCCCGTGCCCTTATTATGCCTGGACACCATCAGCATAGCATCAGTGGTGGGAAATCACAGTGCTGCCGTGCCTGGAGTGGGCTTCATAGGTCTGTGCTGTCATTAGGAACAGCACTGGGCTGGCCATTCAGCTCAGCGGATTAAAGCACCTGCTTAGGCAGACCCAGGGACCGGGGTTCGATCCACAGCCTGCCATGCCGGCCTTTCCCCTGAGGCACACTGAGATGGTGACTGAGACTGGGTGTGACGGTGCATGACTGTAATCCCAGCATTTGTGAGGCTGAAAACAGGAGGATCACTACGAGTCTGATCTGTGCGGTGACCGCGGGTCCATGCCAGCTCCACCTGCATGACTAGATCCGCCCTTCAGGCAGCCTGTGCCACACGCACACACAAAAACAACAAAAGAACCAGCACAAACTGTCCTCAAGATAACTGCTAACACTGGGAAAGAATCAGAGAAGGAGGTAAGGACACCAGTAGCCCATAAAGCAGAGAAACTGTCTGGAAAACATAGCTAAAAAATAAACCATGACCTCTTCTGTACAGTTTTAGAATTATAGGGTTGGAGGGGCTAGAGGCTTTCTAACGGTAAGAGGCTAATTATTATTTCTTAGTAATCCTCTACTAAACAAGCTCAGAGACTGGTGGGGTTTCTTGGGGTGATCACAATCACATTTTCTATTTAATAACACCACTGATCCCTGTTCATAAATAATGCAGTGACAAGTGGCGGAATAGTCCCAGAAGGCTGGGGCAGTCCCACTCTGACTGCCAGGAAGATGTTTCCGTCGAGTAATAGTGTTTTCACAAGCACTGTTTTAGTTCACTTGCCTGGCAAAAGGCAAGTTTTTCAAACTGTGGACTTGTAGAAACTAGTGGGTGGGCTATTGCCATGACACTGCAACAGGCAGGTGGCAGAGCAGGAGGACTTGCTGACAGGCAGGATCTGCAGGTACCACTGAAGGAAGAGGTGGGGTGGGACATTGGTGACATTCAGTAGCCTGTTGGCTTCTCTATCAAAGGAGATTTCTATGGACATTCTTAACCCTATCATCTTGTTTGTGAAGACAACTCCGTTACGAAGAGCACTGATCTAAAGCCCGAATAACCTAAGCCACTCTTTTGTTTTTGTGGTTCCAGGATCAAACTGAGGACCTTGCACATGCCAGGCAGTTGCTCAAGCTGCTGAGCTACTTTTCCAGCCTACAACACTTTCTGAATTCAAGCTGCAGTGAATTATTTTATATCTGTTAGACTCGTGTGTAAAATGATCATATTGAAAACCTTTGATGTGAAGTCTTTGAAATTCTGCAGAAGGTTGAAATTGTTAACACAGACTTTACCTTACAATAATAAGACTTGGGACATGCAGACAAAGAAGCGAAGCACTGAAGAGATTGACTGTGACCGGTGTCAAACTTACTCATAAAATGGATAAAACCCCTCTGAAGTAATCTACCAAGGAGTGCAAGCTGGTTTGACTATATTTCAAACAAATTTTCTTTTTCAAATGAACCAGTTCATTGCAATTTTCTATCTTATAATGATGGAAATTTTTAGCTATAGAAAACTAAAATAAGGGGTACAGAGAAAAGAAAGCAGTATGGGTGCTGAAGGACTTTTTAGTCCCTCCACGATTATGGCTATCACTTTTTTATTAGCAGCTTTGACACATTTAGCAATGCGTTCAGCTCTTCCTTTTTGCACCATCTACAGCCATCCACTTGCATCCTAGGAATTCTGGACCCTGAAACCTGTGATGCCTGAGGGGCCTGTGCTGCCATCATGTAACATCCAATTAAAAGAAAGCAGAGATTTTTCACACTCACTTTATCTCTTTCCTTTTTAAGTAAACTTTCAGGAGTCAGGGAATAGTGTGAACTTCATCCCCTTCCATGTCATCTCTGAACCAAGCGACACTAACGCCTGTCCCTAAGACTGCTGCTGCTTCCTTTCTCCACCTAGTACTCTGCTGGGAAGAACAGGCCTTAAGAAGTAAACCCTGAAGGGAGAGAGTAGGGAGATCAGTCTGGTGTAGGGAGGGACATAGATCAGACGCGAGAGGCAACTGAGGGATGCTGCCACAGAGGAGGCTCAGGCTTCCCTGATGTGGCATGTGGCATCAGTGGATGCATGGAAAGAGGTGCTCCCAGCTGCAGCAACCTGAGCACTCTGACGTCTGGAGCTGTGGTGGGTTAGCTACCGGTCAACTGCAGCACCCAGCCAAAATGAGCCAGATGGCTCTGGGCATGGATGGACCACCTGAGGGTTGTGGCCAGGACAGGAGGAGACTGCAGGGGAGACGGCATGTTGGAGGTCCTTCTGGAGTGCCTGTCCTGCTGGCTTTCCTGCTATGAGCTCAGCTGTTCTCACCATCAGATGAGTCGGGGGTCACTGAAGATGGCTGTGGCTATATTCCGGGGAGCTCTGGTCCTCACCCGAAGTGTCTCTTCCTGGCTCTTGTGCAGGTCCCTCAGCCTGATAGTACAGATCTTTCATCCCCCTGGCGGAGACTTTTTAGCTTCCACTACTGACCTTTGGACTTTTCCAGTGCAGATCCTTGATACAGACTTACACGAGACATTGTCCTGGATGCCTGGCCTCCTGCTGGCCTCCCGCTGGACAGCGCCAAGAGATCAAGGCCCTTGGCTGGATCCTTTGAGTCTCTAGTGTGTGGACAGATCTCCCTACTCTTCAGCATTTGACTCCAGGTGATTATTATAAAATATGATCTATAAAATATATATATCTCATAGTCAACCTATTTCCTTGTATACCCTAACTATAATAATAACTATCAGTAAAATTTAAATTTAGCAGGTGAGTAAAATAAATTCCATCTTTAACTGAAAGTATTATCAGTTAAGGCTTTTTTTCCAGTGCTGCATGGCTTTGCCCTTTCACATTAAGTTGACAATAATCAGATATCCAGAGTATTCATAATACAGAAAAATTATGCCTTTTTTCTCCTGCGAAGTTCAGTATGAGAGGGTGAGTAGGAAGCAGAAGTCTTCATGCAGAAATGCATAACTATGGAGCAAATGCCTGGTTTTCTTCTGGGTCACATTGAGAGAGCAGTTAGTCATAGATGCACACACTCCTCATTGTAAGAGTTGTCGTGTTTGTTTGATCACACTCATTATTCTCAGCACTGGCAAAAAGCATCTGTCAATGTCAGAGGTGATTTCTTTGCAAAATATGAATAAAAATTCTTAGACATGATTTTATGGAGGAAAAAGAACTCCTGTCTTCATTAGGGAGTGACCCATTATCACTGATTCTTTGATGTCTTTCATGGATTTATTAATTTCTAATTTTCAGTTTGCATTTATGCTTATTTGTTGTTGTTTAGACTATCATTAACAAAGGGATGCTGGCTTAGCAGTTCCCCAGGAAGCCTTTTAATCTCTGCAGACCGACCACACCCCCAACTCTGAAAAAGTACAATGATGAAAGCAAATGTGTAGCACATCTTTGATATCAGCTTCTTTTACATCAACTCAGTAAGGTAGTTATTCGTACTCACAGAGACTCCGAAAACTAAACTGATCTCTGACATTTGTCTACCAAGAAAAAAGCCAACTAGGACTAAATGTGTTTTCTCGGCCTAGTTTCTAGCATTGCTTCTGCCTCATGATAGCTCTATGTGAGTTACTGAAGTCTGAAATAAGAAGATTAACTAAAGGGAGGATACAGAGCTGGGCAGGCAAAGAGGGAGTTAGGAAAAGCAGTCAGATGGATGCTCAAGGTACTTTGAGACAAACATTTTATTTATGAGGGTGTTAATGTCTTGAACTAGCAATCATGGACAAAATAGACTATTATCTTTGATTAGCCAATTCCCTTTCAAACCCTGTAGTAATATTGTAGATACTGTTTCAGTCTCCTTTGAGTCAGCGGTCATTATTAATTTTTTTTATTTTGAGATGAATTCTGCTAGTATTTATTTTCTTATGCAGAATTGTAAGTAGGTCAGTAAAAATAGAACTCTCTCTTTCTTTCTGAAGTGCTCAATGGTTTTTTTCCAACACACATGAGAGGTTTACATAAACAGAACAGGAACCTGATGAGAAAGAAAATGAAACTCGGATACTAATCAGTAGGGAAGATCAAAAGGAGAATAAAGAAAACTTTCCTTTTGAATACATGAGGAAGTTACCTAGTTACAAAATAATTTATGTTCTCTATCTGTGGAATGTATATACTAAGCATTCTTATCGTTATTTTAAACCCTAAATTAAAAAATGAAAATACGTCCTGAAAGTCCTAGGTGCTACCATCATCACAGTTTATTATTTTTAAAACATAACGTGATATATCATATTTTTATCTGAAAAATTGAGAGTGTTAGCCTAGAAGTTTCTAAGCTCTCCTTTGATTTGCTGGTCAGAAATACTCTGCATGAGATTTAGTTTTCCAGAATAAATATTGCATACATGGAGCAACCAGGACAGAAACCAAAAAAAAAAAAAAAAAAAGCAAAAGTCTCACTATTCGTCCATGTCTGTCTTTTGAACAGTGACTTGCAGTCAAAGAAATTAAAAGAAAAGTATAATTGACATGGTATATAGTGATTTTTATTATAAGCATTTTAAGCTTTAGAAAGTGTGTGCCTTCATTCTTTTATTTGACTAAGGACTCAAAAGATTCTGGAACTTGACTGGCTAACCCAGGGACACAGCAGAGGGGCAGGCTGTGGGAAAGCCGCTCCCTTCACAGAGTCCCTGAAGCAGAGGAAGGGGGAGTCAGGGAGGGAGATAAACCCGCCTCTAAGCAGGCCCCAACTCCTAAACCAGTCAACAAATCCCATAATCCTGTCAGCATCCCCAAACCCTGCCTTTGACTACTTGAGGCTTTGGGGACCATTCCTGATCGAAACCCAAACAGATGCGAACTTCGGTCGGTCCCCACTGGGGGAACTGGCTTGGGCTTTCCAATCATTTCTTCCATGGGGGCATGGATCTCCCACAGAATCTGTCACTTGCTTAGCCCGTGGGCGGGTCCAGAGTGTAGGCCACACCAGGTAAACCTCTAGACCCCAGTTTTGGAGGTGGGGCTGGGCAGTGTCTGTGCACCGCTGCGCTTACTCTGATTCCCTTTGTTCAGGCTTGAAAGTGGAGAGCTGTCAGGGGTGGTGTTTGTTGAGACAGGAGGAGCTCAGCCTGTGAGGCCGACCCCAGGCCCTCCCGCTTCAAAGCCCCATGGAATAAACTCCTTTCCTGCCCCTTGTTCCAACTGCTGCTCTTTCACACTCCCCATCCACCCTGCCAAGATTCTCCCAGGTTTGGTTTCCTAAGTCAGGAGTGCGAGTCTCCATGTCATGGAGTTACAGACATCATGGGCATTTTTCTGAGCATAGGAAGGAAGCGTGATGTCCTGCTCTAACTCTGCTCAGGTGTATCTGTTTGTTATACACAGGATGAAGGGGTGGAGATAGCCTCAGCGATGTCTTCCCAATTTGACGCTGTCTCAACCTGGAGAGACGAGATGGGGCTTTGCAGTCCACTGTCGCCCAGTTGGCCACTTCACCGCTCAGGCTGCCTGTCGGTCTCCTAGCAGGGTCAAGGCTCACAAGTTATGCTGAGATTTCCCTTCTATGGTGCGTGAAAGGGTTTTCCCCTTTCACTGAGCAGCAGTTCTTTCTGCGTGAAGTGCGTTGCTTCTGTTGGGTACTTTATCTTTCTCAATCCCACTTCATTTTCTGGTCAGCAGCACATTCAAGACGTGGCTCCATGAATTCTATGGTGCCCCCACCTCCTCGCAAAGCTGCATGTCTGTTTTTCTTGATAAATATTCGTGAGCAACTTGTGAGCATAGACTGACTGCTTCTTGGTCATTTCTGAAAATCAAATTTCAACGGCTCCAAATAACTTCATTATTTATTCATTCATTTATTTATTTTATAGGATCTCACTGCACAGCTCAGACTTGTAATGAGCCTCCTGTTTTCACCCTCATCAGCGCTGGGATTATAGGCATGTGCCACCATTCCCAGAGTGGGATCACAGTTTAGTGCTCCCAGGGGAGGGGCCAGCATGGCATGGGTACTGGGAATCGAACCACAGTCCATGTGCTTGCCTGAGAAGGTGCTAATCTAGTGAGCTATCTCACTGGCCTTCAAGTAACTTTTAAAGTATATTATTATAATCATTCTAATTTGATTGTGTTGTTAATCCCTTATATTCATTAAAATTAATAATAGTTATGCACAGATAGGTACAAGCAGTATATATATTGCAAAGTTCTGTACTGTCCATGGATTCAGATATAGGTCAGGGAGCCCGACACATGCCATCTGCCAATAAAGACAGTATGCCAAGAGTAGTCTGCACCAACAGATAAAATAGTCCTAGAAAGGGATAGAGGTAATTATGTAAAAGGATAAACATACTGACTTCTACTAAGCTGTGTACCTAAACCTGGTTGTGGCAGTAAAACTCATATGTGCTTAACTATAATAATAATAAAAAAGATAGAAAATACAGTGATGTTCACACTTGCTTTCTGGAGAGGTAAAACAAGTTAAATAATGAACTACTAAAAAGTACCTGGTTATAAAATCAAAATTCAAAGTGAATGGGGCCGGGGATATAGCTCAAGGGCATGAGCACCTGCCTGGCAAGTGCAAGGTCCCAAGTTTGATCCCTGATACCACGGAAAAAAAAAAAAAAAAGAAAGAAAGACAAGAAAAAAGAAATTTGAAGCTAAGAGAACTTTGCTGGGTAAAATACACATACCACAAATAAATTTGTATTTCAGATAAATAACAAATAGCTTTCAGTAGCATGAAAAATAAAGTTTTTTTTTTCATTTTTATTGATACTGAAGTGTATTCAGAGGCTCACTTCATGGATTAAAGCACCTGCAAGCAGGTGCAGGGGCCTAGAGTTTGATCCCTGGGCCTGCCATGCCAGCCCCACCCCCGGGGCATGCTGAGATGGCAACTGAGATGGGGCGTGTGGGTGCACACCTGTAGTCCCAGCTCTTGGGAGGCTGTAAGCAGGAGGATCACTACAAGCCCAATCTATGCAGTGAGACCCTGAATACCTTGTGGATCCTTCCCTAAAATACAAAAAAAAGTGTATTCAGGAGTCATGCATGTTTATTGTTAAGTCTGGTAAACCTGAAAGAAGTTTCAAAGTCCTTACTCTGAGTATAAATATAATTGTTTTCTTCTTATTCTTAATATTTTTTCTTTTGAATTTCTTATAACTTCTTTGTTGTTGCTGTTGTTGTTTTTAATTTAAACTGATCTTGCACATTTATGTCTAATAACCTAAACAATTAATCTGAAGATAACATCATGCAGTATAGCAACCGTTGTTGAGTTCCTGTTACTTTGCTTAGTGAAATTTTGTACCATTTCTAATGCTGTTTTTTTCCCTATTACCATTTTATATTCTAAAAACTAAATAAAATGGCAAAAACTTCAAAGAAAAGAACATAATCACAAACATATCACATTCTGAAGAAGCTTTTTTTAAATTGAAGTAAAGGACATACACTGAGTCAGGTTGTGACACTTTGTATGGATTTAAAATTTAAATGAGAAAGTCAAATTTCCCTTCTGGTTACTCAAATTAGGAAAGATTTAAGCCAGTTATATATGAGCTTCTCAGAATAATGGACTAATTGATTACACAACTTCACAGAAGTAGGAAGCCACAGGAGAATTATTTTACTGTTTCTTAAACTCTTGATGCATCGTGTTTCAGTTACATAACTAGGAAAACTTGGAAACGCTTGTGATTCCCTAGTGACCTGCTGCTAGATTCTTCATATGACTTTCTGATCATGCTTTCAGAAAGAAATATCTTGCATTCCACTCTTCTTCTTTCATTATAACTCATGATCCTGGAATGGACCAAGTGTTTTGAGATTGAAATGCAGCCTGTGGTAGTTCAGCATCCCCATGTCTGGCCAAGTCATCCTGTTTTTGTTGAGGAGCAGCAAGAGTAGGGCGTTCTGTGTCTGCCAGCACCCTTCCCGCTAACTTTCAATACTCTCATCTGTAGAAGGCCGGCAGAGGCTGAGAGAAGGTCCTGCAAGGATAGGTGAAATGTACCCCTGTTCTCAAGGAGATCAAATAATTAGCAAGTGATGCACGATATTAACTGATGAAAAAGCAGTGGGTGATAAACAAAATGGGAATATAGCTCATGACATTAATTTTGATTAGTGACATATGTTAGTTATTTTATTCAGCAAGTTATTAGCTGTCTAAGAGTCAGATGCTGTGAACACAAAGGGAATGCCAACATGCATAATGCAAAAGCACTTCTGGCTCCCAAAATTTACATTTTAGTTAAAGAAAAGAACACACACACACACACACACAAAGCCACAAATAGACACCCAAGTATAAAATAACACTACATTATTACATGTTGTAATGACACACACCTGAAATGCCAACCCTTGCCTAATGCAAGAAAGCTGCAAGTCTGAGGCTAGCCTGGGAAACTCATTGATTTAGCAAGACCCTGTGTCAAAAAGAAAAAAAAAGCTGAGGTTATAGGTTAGTGTGAAGGCCCTGGATTCAAATTCCAGTACTATGGGAAGCAAAGAAAGAATCAAAAATTACTAGTTGTGACAAGTGAGTTGAAGGAACCTGATAAAAGGATGACCCAGAGAGCAGAGGGGACCTTAGGAAACTTATTTTATTTTTAATGAGGCCAGGAAGGTCTTTGTGAAGTTTTGATATTTAAAGTAAAATGTGTGAAAACACTGCTTAAGATAGGATGCATTAAATTAGAAGATATTTATAACACAGATAATTTCGTTTTATCTTTTCCATTCCTGCTATTGAGAGAAGAAATATTTCTCTGACTTCCTCAGTTCACTGTAGGGTATTTACTGGGTAGTGACAGCTGCGAATCTCCAGTTATGCTGCTGAAACACCGAGACACCTCGCTGTCATCTGGTGAACAGCTGCATCCATAGTTCAGCTCGCCATGGTTCTCCCTCAGGTCCGGCCCTGTGTCCTATGACCCGGCTGCAGGGTTAAGGACAGGTGCACTCAAGGACTTTCAAGACCCTGCCCTTTGGATCTCCTCACCCGATCAGTGCATCCGTGGTCCTGATATGACATATTTTTGAACATCTTCCTAGACTTTATCTAATGGCTATCAATACTAATTGACCTGTAATGGGATATTGTGACCAGCCCATTCGGAGCAGACCTCTCAGGCTCCAAAATGAACAAGTACCAAGAACCACAGGCACGTGCACTTCCTATCGTCAGACCCTGCCAGTAGAGGGAGATGTGGTAGGCTGTTTACTTAGAAACATAAACGACAAAACTTCACCTTCCTTTTCTTGCCTATAAATACTTTTATGCCTCTCTTCCTTTGTTCTAAAAGCTGTCTGTATCATTTTGACTATTTCCAAAATATGTATTATTGTTTGATTTTTTTCAAATTTAATAACATGTATTTTAAAATGAATTTTATATTAAGAGAAATCAGAAAGCATTGTGTGTGACTTACAACTGACTTGTTACCAGAATTTTCAGGTGGTTTTAGAATAATGCAGTGCTCTAAGGGAGAAATTATAAAATACTGTTGAAATGATAGCTTATATATTTTTCTTTGTTTTGCTTTTCTCTCCCACACAAGTGAGCCAAGCTTTGGGAATATTTGCCTTAAAGAAGGACAAATTCGAATAATTTTTGGGAAATGGATATGCCTTGAGATCATAATAAGTGGAATAAGTCAGACACAGAAGATTAACATTATGTGCTTTGTCTTATATGAGAAATCCCAAGTATAAAAACTCGAAGACTGGAATAAAAGATAGATAGCCGGAACCTCAGAGGAGACCTCTGAGAGACAGAAAGGGACCTGGAGATGGCGAAGATGGGAGGGAGAGGACAGGACAGGGGACTGCAAAGTGTAAAGTAGCGTTACGAATGCTCACTGATCCCCGCGCTGGGGGTGTCCATGATGCGTCTGGAATTCCCCAGTCCTTCTCCTTGTTCTCTGTACTGGCTCCTCCTGGTGGAAAAGTTTGCTGGCTATATTCACAATTATCCTGTTGATTTCATTATTTGGCTTATGCGAAATCCTTTCAAGACTAGCCTGGAATACAAGGTGAGATCCTGTCTCAAAAAAAAAAAAAAAAAAGGAAAGAAATTAATGTTGCTAAAAAACCCCAAGGAGCCATAATTCATTCCATTTTTATACCTAGAACCTGTTTTGGTAAGATTTGAGTCAGCTTGTGAGAATGTGTTTGTAAGTTAATATTGAGATAATCATGTAAGACTAGAAAGCAAAGAGGGAACCGAAATGGCTGAAACAAAGAATGCATGACCTCAGATGTGTAAATGATAGGATTCTACAGCTTCATGGAATGGTGTGACATCTTATTTCACTTATTTACCTTTTTATTAAGTTTATTGGTCCAACTGAGTATACAAGATGATCGCAGCCATTGTGGGGGAACTGCTGAGTGACTTGCTTTAGCCTGGTGTATATAACATTCTAAAGTCAATAAATAAATCATGCTCTGCTTTGCTTATGCCACTCTGCTGGCTTCCGTCATGCGTGACACCAGATCCCACCAACACCTACAGAGGTGCGCCATGCACCGCGGCCCCTCATTTGCGCTGAGCAGCGGCCACTTTTAAATTTTTTTCATACATTTTATCCGTCGTCAGGTGCTTGTCTTCTTGGGGACTCTTGCCCTTGCTGCTTTTCCTGCCAGGAGTTCTGATGCCAGAGCTTTAGTAGTTATCCTTCACTGGTCAGGATTCAACTCCAGGGTCTGTTGGTAATACCAAACTCAGTCATGTCAGCATATTCAATTTTCATCCAAAATCTCTTTGTCCTTAAATTGCTTTTGCCATGTGTTTCATTGTTCCTTTGTTGGACATCACTTCTTCCTGCCCTCCACACCTACAGAGATGGATTTTCCACAAGAATGTCTTTATTTTTTATTTATTATTATTATTATTATTATTATTATTATTATTGCGGAACCAGGGATTGAACTCAGGCTTTTGTGCTTGCCAGGGAAGCACTTATTCCACTGAGCCATCACCCCGGCCCTCCACAAGAATGTCTTGTCCATCATTTTCCCTTCTTTGCCCTCAACCTAGAGACCTGTATTGAAAGGTAGTAAGTATTCACTGAGCGAAGTGTACTACCAATTCTCAGTGAGAACAAAGGATTAGTAAATGACACACACCAGTAATCTATAAAAGAGAAATGTATGACTGACAAAAATCATCAGTTTCAAAATAACAGAAGTAAAAAAGATGATTCTTTGGAGTTTTTATTGCCTATTCAAATCAAAATTATCTGCTGATGGGCTTTGAAAGCTGTCTTATCAACAATAATAAAGACATTTCAGTCAGGCATGCTCCCTTCCACCTGCCATCCCAGTACTTGCATTTGGAAAGTTGAAGTAGGATGGCCACAAATTCAAGGCCACTCTGGGCTGCACAGGGAGACCAAGACAGCCTTAACTACATGGTGAGAGCTGTCTCCAACAAGACCAAATCAAACCAAAGACAAACAAATAGCCCCCCAAAGAAAACAAACAAATAACAGCAAAACACTAGAAAACATTGTTCTGCAGGGGTATCACAACGGGAGAAAAGCTTATTTTATACCTGCTCAACAATATCCTCAAGGCATCCTTTAAATAATGGGTCTTTTAAGTAGTAATGCAGCCAGTGCTTGAGCCTGTCATGTAGAGGCAATCGGGGAACATTTATCTCATTCTAGCCATAGTGTTCAATGACCTGCCATGGGAGCAGACTTAGCTGCTTGGTAACTGTGCTTCCCTGGGTCATGTACATCACAGCAAACAAGACCAGTGTAAATTACCACAGCACCGCGGCTCTCAGCTGCCACTACTCAACTCTTTTTCTTTCTTTTCCACAGTTATTCAGTGATCATATCCAGTTCATTTACATGCACATAAATGCACACAAATAGTTTAGACGTTTTCCACTTTCAGATATGTGCCTTTTCTCATAACGGCAATCCACATTCCTCCAGGGGTTAAGGTAATACTTCAGTTGAGGTACACAGACCTGTGTCTGGTTTTTGAAGGGTCTTCTGTCCAGCATGGAGAATAGAATGGAGCTTCTAACATCATTTTTCTATATCCTCATTTTTAATTAAGATAAAGCCTAAGAGATTTGCGCATGTTGTTGGCAATCTTACTTCTTACTAAGTTTAAAGTAAGTCACAGTTTTCTTTTCTTTTTTTTTCCTTTTTTTTTTTTTTTTTTTTTTTGTGGAGCCGGGGATTGAACTCAGGTCCTTGCACTTGCCAGGGAAGTGCTTATTCCACTGAGCCATCTCCCTGGCCCCTTTTCAAAACTTCAGAATCTTTGCAGCTGATAGAGTGATCTTTGCTGTTAAATCTTTCTGTTTTTGGTGTCTAACTTTTCTTCATCTATTCTATTTCTTCAATTTTCCAGTTTTTTGCATGACAGAACTAAACTAGCTTTTAACCATTTATGCCCAACAGTGTTACTTGTGAATTGATTTGCATGTCTATTATTTATTTATTAGAAATCATTTGCAGTTATAATTTTGTATCTTATAGAGTTCTCTTGGACATTGTTTGCTTAATAATAACTCACTGAAAACCTGACCAAGAAAAGCTACTTAAATTTAATTTAGCCTCAACTATTTTAGCAATTGTAAGGTAAAGTGATAATATCAAATTTACTTATTCAAAATAAATTAGATACAATATACTTATAATATTCTGGCAGTCTTCTTTCATATATATATTATATATATATATATATATATATATATATATATATATATATATATTGTTAAATGCTGCTTAAAATTGTGAACATGAGAAATTTTAAGACAAATGA
>PVKA01014913.1:0-51304 GCA_004027165.1 Ctenomys sociabilis | reverse complement strand
GCCTACCAGAAGGGGGTCTGCAAGGAGCCGGGCTGCTCAGCATGGAGAGGAGGTGGGTGGCAGCTGCGTGATGGGGATGCAGCCCAAAGCCCACCACCCAAAGTCACAGAGGGGATACTCTAGATTCCTAGATGCTGTCTAGGCTGGAGGAAAGTACCCTAATTTATGACAAGCAGGAGGCTGGGTAGGGCTCAGCTGTGGATCCTGCTCATACACATGGCTGACTTCGCATGCACATCCACATATTAGACCTCTCAGATACTGAGCAAGGCCCTTTTATTTCTTTTTACCTAAACCCTAGGCAAAGTAGGTGAGGAAACAGTGATCCCGGGGCCCATGCATTCGTGGGGGATACCTAGGACCAGCCCCTCGGCACTCCAGGGGTGAAGTCTAAGAGGACAGGAGAACTAGATATTTTAAAGTGAAAGTCCACAACAGAGCAAGTGGCATCCCCTCAACATGCGGAGTGACCATCTTATTCTACCTACTGGAATCATACAAGCTCCGAATCACCTCCAGAAACTGCCTACACATGCACGCATGGCCCATCCAACCCTTTCCCTTCTGTCCAGTTTAATTAGTGCTAATTGTCACACACTTAGGTCAAGAACTGGCACCAGGCTGGGGGTGGAGTGGGGAGAAACTGGCTGCTGGCCAGCTGCCCCTAGTGAAAGATTAGAAGACTGCAGTCAAGAAAAGGAGGTGGATCTGCTTTTGATTCTCAAATACTCCCTACTGTTTGACTTTTTAACAAAGAGGCTAGATCTCATTTCCAATTAAAAAGTCTAGTTAATAATTTAGAAAACGATAAAGCATCCAGATTCTCTTTATGACCGGCTCAAGATTTGGGTGTGCTCCTCACCACCTAACACCCTCACAGCCTGGGTCCCCTCCTCCATATGTGAGACTACTCACCCAGTGCTCAAGTGCTCAGCAATGCTGGGTCTTCCCAGCTGTTCCCTAGCCTCTCTAGAATAATCCTCCTGCCCAGACCAAGCGCTCTGGTCATCAGGGAGAGCCCAGCTGCTGCTTGGGGCTGACCCTGGAAGTCTACCTCAAGATCTGTACTACCCCCTGGACCCATCTCACCCCTGCCACAGCCACAGTCCATCCAACTCTACCGCTGTTCCAGCACTCGCCTGAGTCTGGTTCTTGGCGAGATTCCAGGTGGTCTATGGAGGAAGGAGGATCTCGCAAGAGGAGGATCTCAGGGAGAGTCTAGGACCTTGACACTCAGCCCTCCTCTGAGTGTTCTAGATGCAGAATCACCCTCTCCAGGAGCAGCCCTGGGCTTCTGCATATGCCACTGGCCACTGAAGAGCCTGCCAGAGCTGTGCTGCCTTCCATCTGCTGAGCCAGAAAGTCTGTGGGCTACAGGCTCTGAGCTCTGCCCTTCCTGAGACACAGGGCAACATGGAGGAAATCCTTAACTCCTCAGCTAAGCAACAGGCTGTGTATCCACCACCACCCCCTTCTCTGCCCTGCACACCACAGGGACCTTGAAGGAAGAATACTTGTCCCCAAAAAAGCAACTCCAGTTGCCAGGCACAAGGATGAAGCCCAAGTGTGCTTCATCTCCTCCAAAAGGGGGCTGCCACATGGGCAGATGCTGTGCACCCAGATCCCAGCAGCACCACAACCTGGCACCAGCATCCCAGCATACTCTGGGCCCAGCCAGCATGGCACCATGCGCTGGCAGCTGTTAGGACTCTCAGGTATGCTACTTTCCTTAAAGAGTTCTGGGAAAGTACGATGACCCCACATGGGGAACAGCTCATCAGACACTGAGAATGAGTGGCAGCAGTGAAGCAGCTATTACACAACAGGGTGCCCTTTGCTGCCAACAGGGAGGTGCTAGAAACCAGGGGTGCAGCAGCAGCCCTGGCCATTGCACTTGGGAGCTAGGACTGCTGCACAGAGGATGAGACTGCCCATCTCATCCTGGAGAATGAAGGTGTCCACAGGACAGTGACCAAGCCAAGGTGCAGCTGCCCATTGAGTCCAAAGGGCCTAGAGACAGGTCAGTCTCTAGGGCTGAGTGCTAGAAGGCCATGAATGCCAAATTAAGGAGACTGGGCTTTTTCTTCTAAGCAGTAAAGGGCCACTTAAAAGAGCTGTGGGTGAGGGCAGGCCAAGCCCAAGCCAGGCTTTGCGAGAACTGAGCTGACTGTGCACACCACAGGCCTGGAGGAGGTAATGGGCATGCAGCCAGGTCTGAAGGGGCGTGCACACAGGAAAAGCCAGCTCTGAAACCTCCGAACATCAGCTACCGGGATTTTCCCCCAAACTGGAAAAGAATGTCTATGAGCAGCCAGCCTTCAAGGAGCAGCATGTATTCTGTGGTTCTCTGTGGGAAGCAGAGTCCAGGCAGGTCCAGTGACATGCCTCAGTAAAACAGGGGACAACAAGTAGACCACTGAGTGGATCAGGCCCAGCCCAAAATCTAGACTTCAGTTGTAGGCTGACTTAAGAGGAAAAAAAAAAAGAAAGGTCTGAACTTGGAGCCAGTGGCTGTGCTCAAACCTAGCTTTGCACTTATTCCTAGCTTCAACACAATCTCCCAGCACCTGGGCTTTCCATGTAATGGAAACACATGACCTGCCCTGGCTTCTTCACAGGGTCACTGAGATCACAAACATGGGATACGTGCAAAATGATTCGGTTACAATCAGAATTAAGAGGGCAGGCCAGACAGCTGCACAGACTAAAGCGCCTGCTTATGCAGAGCGCAGCTGCCAGGGTTTGATTCCTGGCCTCCAGGGCTGACCCCACTCCCAGGGGCGGGCTGAGACAGTGACTGAGACCGGGCATGGTGACATGCACCTGTAATCCCAGCATTCAGGAAGCTGAAAACAAAAGAATCACTATGAATCTGATCTATGTAGTGAGACCCTGTACTAAATACAGAAAGAAAGAAAACCAATCAGAATTAAGGCAGGGCTTTTCTAAGTGGGACAATCTCTGAGATTGGTTAGTTCCTACCACTCCTCTGTGGACCGGCCTCAGTCCCTACTCTCTCTCTAGGTTATGTTCAAGAATACATGTTTGAGTCTCTGTTAGAATTATTGAGCAGACAAATGATTTATCTTTGTCTCCTATAAAACATGTAGGACAATGTTTTCCACCTAGCTAGAGCTTGATAAACATATGATTGATTAATTAACAGAACTGAACTTATAAGACGATGCTTTCATTCTGTTCATCTTCCCGGTATTTAGTGACTCATCTTAATAGCAACGCTAGCAAAACATAATTAGCGCGGCAAGTCTCCCCCATCCTTGCCATCAGCAAACTTCATGTGATTCATCACAGCAGGAGATGGTGCAAGCAGGGGTCACCAAACTCCTCCATCTACTCTAAGCAGATCCCTGTGGCTCTAGAGCCTGCTCTTCATCTTGGGCAGGTAGGACCTTGGGCCAATGGTTAATCTCTTCAAACCTCGGTTTTCCCACCCACACAATGGGGCAAACATTAAATATTCTTAAATTTGCTTTCAAGGATTAGCTATGACCTCCTCAAAGCTGCAAACAGCAAGTGCTCAACGCTTGACAACTGTCATTGTGATTAGCGCTATTACCATCCAGAGCCAAATGGTCACAATGCAGATGGGGGGGGGTATAAATTTTCCATCAGTGTGGATGGCTGTGAATGCTCTGTGACAGCCAGTAGATTAAGCATGTCATCACTTTAAGAGGCAGAAGCAGTTGGACCCCCAAAGCCATCTTAATGTTCCTGCTATCCACTGGCATCTGGGGCTGGGGGCACTGAATGGATCAGTGGCCCTTATGGTGCAAACCCAGCCTTAATGGTGCAAGTGAATTATAAACAAGGCCCACCTGCTGTGCTCAGCAACAAAACCCGGCGGGAGGGTAATTGCCCAGAACTTGAGCACAGGGGGACACAGCAGGCATGGAACACATTAACCAGGAGAAGAACAACTTTTCCAATACTTTCCTTTTCCACAGGACCGAAGGAGAAGTCAGCAGGCAAGGAAAACGTGCCAGATGAGAACCATCCAGAACCACAGCACAGAGGTGCTTCTGCATGACCAGAGCCGTCTGTCCAGCCCGGTAACTCTGTAGATCTCGGCACGCCATACACAGCATGATGGTCCCTACGTAAGCTTGGACACTGGAGATATCGATCACCTCGGGCTCCACACCTCAGGAAGACAGCCTCTTTGATCTGGAGCACACCACACTGCACACCACAGGCCCCCACACGAATGACATGGAGCAGATCATGGGGTCGGCAGCGGTGGCATGAGGTCTGCTCATCCATTCACTCATTTATTCATCTGTACACTGCATGTGCGTGTGTCCAAAGAGGACAACCTGACACAAAACATCCTTTCCAGAGGCTTGCCTCTGCAGGGGAGTCAGACATAAGCATCTGTCATCCAGCACAGGATACAACTACACAAACAAGGCACAAGGCGGTACTGGTACCAGACAGAGAGCTCTGTGCCACCCAGGCACAGTCAGATGACTTTGCAGAGAAAGCGGCCCTTATGCTAGTCTGAAAGGATGGGGACACACCCACACCATACACATACAAACATACTATATACCATGCATGTACATGGACTATAAACACACATATGTATACATACTGTCTCAGTTACTTTTCTCTCATTGCTGGGACAAAATACCCAACACCCAGAATTAAGGAAGGGAAGGTTTCTTTAGCTCACAGCTAGTGGAGGTTTCAGTTCGCACTCAGCTGGCTCCAAGGCAGAGGCACATGGCTCAGAACAGTTGGAAGGACAGCAAGAGCAAAGGGAGGGGCAGCGGCTCAGGCAGCTAGCAAGCTTCTCTCCCCTCCTCACATTGTAATGCAGGTAACCTGCCCCAGGGTGGGTGCAGCACCCAGGCCCACAATAATGAATCACAAACTCCAGAAGCCACCCCATGACCGCATGAGGCTTTGGGGAAACAGCTACCCACAAACCATAACACATACCATAGATATGTATACATACCTATATGCACGTACATATATACATATCACACAGATGTCTACAAATGTACTTGTAAAAGCACACAAACAGGCACACATATATATGCCCAGCATAGCTACACTTTCACATACATCTATATATGCACAGTAAGTATATAAATGCACACATACATCCTTAGGTTCTGCACATCTAAGGAAGCACAGGGCACAGAGCTCTCATATCCCCACCAAATTCTGAACATACTCTGAGACCAAAGAATAAGGACAAATTTGGGCACTGTTATACCCTGTATCTACATGTCCCCCAAAGCACCATGTAGTCCTAGGTGTGACTTTAAAAGGTGGCTGATGAGGTTGTATGGATGTGGGTTCGTTCAGACTGCGATACTGGGAGTAAGGGTGTGGCTAAGGGCAGTTCTGCCCTGGATGTGGGTGGCACCATCATTACACCTACCCCCTGGCTGGAAGTGAAAGGGCAGGGGGAAAGCACGTACTGCCACTGCTTGCTGCTTCACTGTCTCCCGTCTGCTTGTGATGGGCTGTTTCTCCTCTGCTGTGCCACCCTGCTTTGGAGCCAGCCAGTTAGAAACCTCTGTAAACTGTGAGCTGAAATAAGCATTTCCTCCTTAAACTCTGGCTGCCAGGTACTTTTGTCTCAGCAATGAGAAAAGTAACTAAGAGAGCACCCCGCAGAGAGCAATCCTTCAACTTTCTTCCTTCTCTAAAAGGAAATCCCTTGGCCTTGTTCCCTTCTAATAGAAGGTCCATTGGTGGTCTAAGAAGCCAGGTCATGCCCTGGATCTTCCCTCTGGCCTGGGTGGGAGAACAGACTTCCTCCCCTGCAGAGGGCTGGCCATGAAAGGGCAGCATCTGCAACAGCAAGTGGGTGCACTGCTCTCTGAAGGCCGGAAGCACAGTTTGGATCTAAACTGTCCTCAAGGCCCCTGTGCCAAAGGCTTGGTACCCAGCCTGAGGTACTCTTAGGAGGTGATGTGCCCTTAAGGAGCCATTGGGACTCCCAGACTTTCTGTGTTTCCCAGCCATCATGGGGTGGCCAGCCCTCCTCTGCCACAAGCTCCCACTGTCCTAATATATGGTCCTGCTACAGTCCAACAGAAACCTCAGAAACTGGGAGCCAAATTAAACCTTTTGCTTCTTGTAAATTTTTTAGTTAAGGTACTTTGTCATAGTAACAAAGCTGGTGAACGGCTGGGTTCCAATTACAGTACAGGCAGGACACTAACCTCTTTGACAGCGTCCTCATCATAGGGCTGCTAGATTTTCAAGTGAGAAATGCATGCAAAATGCCTAATACAGTGGCTGTGGCACAGTTACCTTTAAAACTACATTTCAAATATAATTCACAATGGTACCCTATTCTTGCAAACAGCTCCAATGATTCTGATCTACACCTTTAATCCAGAAAAGTAAATTTCACCACTACTGCATTCACATACAAGGATTTACTAGACAACTAATAGGAAGCATAAGATCTTATACAAAAAAAAAAAAGCATTCTTAAAGCATTTAAGAGTGCTATGTCATGCATAACCACACACAACTGCACACACATGGATAACACAACTGCACACACATGGGTAACACATTATATGTACACAGACACAGATACATGTCCCTGCCCTCTGAAAACTTGTCATTAACTTATAAAGCACTATTATCTACACTGCTGGATTAGAAAGTTATTAAATTCTAGGCAGCAGGAAGCAGACAGATTATTTGACTCTATTTTTTTAGAAAAGGAAACTAAGGCTTTGAGAAAATAAATCTCAGGGCCAGGGAGATGGCTCAGTGGTATAAGTGCTTCCCTGGCAAGTGCAAGGGCCTGAGTTCAATCCCTGGTTCTGAAAAAAGGGCTGGAAAGGTAAGTCCCAGGAGTTCATCACACCAGATACCCACTCTGCACAACATGCTGAGTTAGCATCTTCTGCATTTACTTTAGCACACTCTGCGGCAGCCCCATGAGGTTCAGGTGGGGGATCACCTTCTAAGCAGAAGACAGACACACCCATGGAGGTTATGCAGTTTTCCAAGGATCACCAAGTGGCTAGGCAATACCTGCCAGTTCCTCCCACAGGACCAGGCCAGTTTTAATAAGCGGCACTATGTGCACAACCCTCAGAACATGCAATGGAAGGTCCAACTGCTGGCCTCAAGCCTGCAGCAGTGCTGTGGGGGCTGCCATGGCCAACACCATGCCCTGACGTGTGCCTGGTGTGCAGAGTCTGCATGCAGCCATGGACCCACCCCTCCTCCAGGCCTCCTGTGTGCTCCCACTCTTGGGCCTTGCTTGGGCTCTGCCCTCAGCTTTGAACGCTCGCCTCCTGCACAGCTGGCACACCCTCACTCTCTTCCGGGGCTTCAGTCCAATCCAATGGTCCTGCAGCCTTTATCTTCGTCCCACAGCTTTTCCTTCCTATAGCAGCCATAACCTATAACCTATAACTTGTTACATCATTTATTTACAGTAACTCTTACTTCAGAGCCAACCAGATAGCTCAGTGGGCTAAAGCATCTGCTTAGGCAGATTCAGGGACTGGGGATCAAACTCTGGCATGCTGTGCCAGCCCCACCCCCAAGGTGTGCTGAGTTAGGAATTGAGACTGGGTGTGTGGTGCATGCCTGTAATACCAGTGCTTGGGGGGCTGAAAACAGGAGAATCACTCTGAGTCCGATCTACCCAGTGACACTCTATAGACCCTATACTAAATACATTAAAAAATCTCTTATTTATATGGGTCCCCTCCAAACCTGCCTGCTAAATCATGAGCTCCCTGATAGCAGGATTTTGTCTACCTTGTTCTTTGTGTGTTCAAAGCACCTAGAATGAAACCTGCCCTAAAGCAGGTCCACGGCAAATGTGCTGCACCTGGGAGCCCCCTGAATGGTGAGTGGCATGAAGCTGACGCAGTCATGATGCTGGCTGGAGGCTGGGAGGGTCCCAGGGAGGGGGTAGAGGCACCAGGAGCTCCCTATTTCTGCTGGAAGAAGGGCAGTCTCAGAAGTATGTAGACTGAACACCTCCCCATTGATTATTGTGACAATTCAGAGACACAGGCAGCATTAGAAGCTTCCTATTTGCAATCTTTTGACAGAAAACAAGATGAGGTGAGGAGGAGGACAGCAAAGAATTTCAAGAAGTTCTTGTTGTGGCTACAAGGAGAACTCAAGGCCACACTGGCTGTGTCTGAGAACAGCAGAAGGCAAGACACCTAGCTCTAGCACCAGCAGATCCTGCATAGACAGGGCACAAGGGAGCCTGACAGGTGGGTCTTTGCAGCTGGAAAGTCAAGAGAGATGAAAAGGAATCCCAATCCTTCCTTCAGAAGCTGATCCCAGGATCTCAAAACTGCAGAGGAACTTGGGCCCTGGCTGCTTACTTCACATGTAAAACTAAAGCTCAGGGTAGAATAAGAACTAAATGGAGGTCAAATGTTTGTGCTAGAATGAATTCTAAAACCTGAGTTTCCAGACTGCTCCATCAATGTCTCCTTTACACTGGTATTTGTTCATTAAGACTTATAAAAACTGTCTTCCACAAGCCAGCCTGTACAAGGTACTGGAACACAGCTGTGTGCAAGACGGACAACACGCACTGGGGAAAACCGCACAGGGACCTATCAAATCCAAATCTAGAGTGAACTGTGTGATGACTGGTTGCCATGGCAACAATGGGTTTGGGTACTCAAACCCAACTTGGGGATTCAGGACTCCTTAGAAAAAAGTGGAGACTTGAATGACGAGCTAGCGTCAGCCCAAGAGAAAGGTACCATTGGGAGGAGGGGACTGCCTTTGTATAGTCTGAAGGTGACAAGATACAAAAACCTTAGTGATCAGAAAGCTCTGGGGGATGTCACCCCCAAGGGGCAGGACCCATAATCCTACAGCTCCAAAGCAGCCACGTTAAGTCTGAACTGTACTCCTCTAAGGGCTACTGAAAGACTTCAAACACAGCGATGACAGAATCAGAACTGCCTGTGAGAAGACTGCTCTGACAGAAACTTGAGAACAGTTTTAGAGCTGCTGAGTCTGAAGTCTGGAGGGCTGGCTCAGCAGCATAGGTGCCTGCCTGCTAAGGGCATGGTCCCAAGTTTGATCCTTGACACCCAAAAAAAAAAAAAGTCTAGGAAATCTGTTGGGTGAGTGCTGAATAAGTCCTGGAGACAGACAGTGTGAGGTGAGGTAAGGCAGAGGCAGTGCAGGCATGGCATTTGCATTTGAAACTTGTTAGGAGGTATAGTTGATGGAGAGGGAATTCCAGGTAGACCCTGACAAAACAGGAAGCAAACATGGCTTCCCGGCCTCCAGACTGAGCATCTAGGAGAGACAGCCTGGACATGACCACCCCAGGAGAACAGAGGAAGGAGACACTCCAGTAAAGGTATAAGAAGCCCAGAGATGCCGCAGGCACCGTGCAGGCCCACAGCAAGGTGAAGGCCCACAGCAGGGCCTTCCAGCCCCCCACCACACAGCTCGAGGTGGCTCCACCTGCCGCTGTCCATGGTGCTGCAGCTGACCCTCTAGGCAAGGATGCGCTTCTTGAACACTCATCACGCTCCTGGAGCTGATCCCTTGCTCTTTCCAGGTCCAGATCCACATTGAAATTAAGTTTTAAAAGGCACAGGAAATTATTTCTAATCCCTGAAAAAGAGCCAGCCCCTGTTGTCCGTTCTACTTTAGAAGGTAACATTGAAGGACACTAATTGTAGTGATAAAGGACACTGAATTCTGGGGCCAAATTCTGGTTCCAGAAAACCCACCAGCTGTGTGATCTCACACGTTACTTCACATTTCTGTGTTTTGCTTCCCACATGTGGAAAGTGGGGAGACTGAGGACTGTCTCTGTAAAGTTGTGAGGGTTACATATTCATTAAAGAGCTTGGCTCTCCGCAAGCATTACAGGATTGGCATCAGCTGCATGCATAAGAATGGGGATGAGAAAAGAATAACTGGAGGTTGGGAGGTGCAGTTCCATAGGCAACAAAACCTTCATGAGAGATGGAGCATTCTGCAGTGTGCGTGTTGAGCACTCTAATGCACGTCACTAGGAAAAACCCTGGGCTGAGGCAATGAAAAGATTAAGCCAACTTTTCCTGCAGATCGCCCCAAGAGATAATTATTCTGCGTAGATCTCTTCTTTAAGAAGTAATGTTTACTTCTGACATGGAGCAATGCAGCTGGCTCTATGCCTGTGGAACCTGACCGGCCTTCCCTTTGTGAGGGGAAGTGGCCTTGCTTTATGTTTCAGGCTTTCTCTGAAGCACTAGAATTTACATCACATTTGTTATGCAGCTCAGCAAAAGGTGTATGAATAAAGAATAACCTGCTCAATCAACACTGCACAGCCGGAAAGGCAGCGAAGCTACTCGCTCTGCCTGTGAAAAGATTCACCAAGCACCAGGGGGAGTGGGGGGAAACCTGTCCCACCAGGGCACCCTGACATTGCATCTCCACAGGCTCATGTTCCAGCTTCTACTTTGTCATTTGCTAGTGACAACAATACAACCCAAATATGAGAACACTCGCTTCTCTGCCTGTCTGGCTCTTTCCCAGGCCTTGCTTCTGGAAAGCAGCTACAAGACTGGTTCACGGGTTCCTTCTCCCTCTTGCATCTTTTTTTGCTCTTTTCACTCTGCATTTTCTTTTTCTTTTTCTGCTGCCCATGTTTCTTCCCTCCCAAATGAACACTCATACCTTTGTCCAGGGAAGGCCAGACCCTGGTGTCCTCAGAGACACAGCAAGAGTAAAAAATGCTTTTGAACCAGCTTCTCCTCAGGATCATGGGGATGTCACACATGGAACTCCTGGCTCCTGTCCACCACATCTACAGTTTGCAGTCCCACCCTCAAGATGCCTGGGCCATCCAGGTGGAGGTAGGAGTCTTTAGGGAAGCTGTCTTTAGGGAAGTAACCAAATGGATGTCCAAAATTTCCCAAAAGCACTTCTCTTAGGGTGTTTTGTTTTGTTTTGTTTTAGACATGATCTCACTTTGTAGCTCAGGCTGGCCTGGAACTCATGGCAATCCTACCTCAGCTTCTGGAGGGCTGGGATTATAGGTGTGTGCCACCATGCACAGCTTTTCTTAAGTATGGAGATAAGCCCTGTGTAAAAGGATGAGGCTGTGCTTATTCATCCATCCATCCCTTCTCCATCCACTCCTCCAACACTTTGGGCATCCACTACTGCCAGACACTGGCCAAGGCACTAAAATTATCACTAGCAAGCACCACTGTCCTCTCTGAGAGGACAAAGGGGAATACCCAGCTGGAAGTTTAGGATTAGCATAGACTCCCAGGAGAACATCACATCACCCAGGACAAAAAGTAAGAAACAGATGGCTAAACACAATCAGAGTGTTGCCATTCAGAATGCACAAACTAGACATGTATCCCCCACCAAATGTGCATCATGATGGATTCAGACAGGAGACCACCACCAAGCAATGGTGGGCAGACTCTCACCACCCAGGGGCATCTCGAAACATGGATATACTGCACAAAAGAAAGCGAACCACAAGCCACACATGCAGAGAGTCTACATTCACAGAGTGCAAAAACAGGCAAAACTTATTAACAGCATTAGAAGATCAGGGGCAACTGGGTGCTGTTTCTCAATCTAGCTGCTTGACAGGAGGGCACGTGCTCTTCATAAAAATTCAAAGTTGTACACGTACGTGTATGTGTTGGTATGTTTGCTGTATTTCTGTGAAAAGTTTACACTAAAATGATTTTAAGACAAAGAACACCCTTAACTCCCCTCCTTCTCTATCACTCCATAATCTCCCAGGGACTTCATGACCTTTCCAACCACGCATCACTCCCTCTAACAGTACAGACAACAGGAAAGTACCAGGTTAATTAAGTCATACTAGATTGTCCATATCTGATAATACCCCAACAAGATTATAGGGGTGGAGAGCTTCCTTTTTAATAAGGCAGAATTGCTTCAACAAAACCCAGTAACCAAGCATCAAGAGCACAAGCAAGGAGAGAAGTGGGAAGGGGCTGGGGTGGGGCTCTCCTACCACCCCTACCTCACCTCAGGCTCCCTGATGAGTGGCTTCCTCTTTGCAAAGAATGAGGATGCCTCTCAACTGGTAACCCTGTGGGCCAATCTGCTGGAGAAAGCAGAGCATCCAGACCTTGGGGTCAGCCCCACCTGGCAAGGGAAATTTTTAAATGCTTCATTCAAAAGAGGAGCTACCGGTAGGAGACACTGTGTGCCTGCATTGGGCTTGCCAGGAAATCTGTGATTCTGTTCTGCCAAACAAAAACCAGCGCTCTGACCTCCGCCTTTCAATTTGTGTAGCTGACTTAGCGCACACTGGGCAGTTCCATGGTGTTGCCAAGAATCATCTGCTTATGCCTTCCCTTTGCACAGATGGCGCATGGCTGAGGTCATCCACAGCGAGTTTCTATGTACAACTCATGGAAGGCAGAGGGGACTGATCACAGGGTGGTGACTCTTAACAGGATGGGAATTCCTGGGCCACAGATAGCCACCGCCTCCTGCCCTCCCAGCTTCTCTCCCCTGAAAGGCGGGGGGACTGGAAAGGGAATTGAAGGGACTCAGGTCTGCCAACCTCGCTGGTCCCTTTTCTCTCAGGTTCTGCTCCCCAGCTGTCAAGGCCAGGCTTACCTGGACCTCCGCCTCTCACTTTCATAAGCAGCAGGAGATGGGAGGTTGCTCATGCAAGCACACAGATCATGCTCAGGCTGGGCTTCGAGACTCTAAGAACCATCAGGAAAACTAGCTGGGGGTTGGGGGGTGGCCAGAAAAAGAAACCCATGTACGAAGCTTCCTTCCCTTCCTCACCTCTGCTCCTGTGCCAAGCCCCATCTGCAGATCACTGGGTTTCCTGACAGCACACTGGGTCTCCTGTCTGACAGGCTGAACTCTGAGTAAGTCCCTAGAGGAGCAAGCTTTTCCCTGAAGCACCTTGGGGAAGACAGACTGACAGGCAGGGAGAGCCTTTTGGGCCATGGCAGTTCTTTCTAGAAAGGCCAGGGTCATGCACTGCAGACAAAACCTTCAGGGGGCCTCTTGAGGGCAGGATCCCTGGAGATGAGAGGTGTTGTGTGTTAAGGAGAGGCCTTTCTAGGCTTCTGCTACTGCAAACTGCAGAGCAGCACTAAACAAGGGCAGGAAAGGAGTCGGGGTGGTGGGTTTGAGTCCCAGCTTTGCTGCCTGCCAGCTGTAAAACCTAGGCATAGCCATGGTACCTAGTAAGGTCTGCAACTGCTAGCTATCATACTGGACAACTAATTCTCTTACAAGGCTAAAATGACACAGAGAAAGTGCCACAAAATGCACCCAAGTCCCACTCTTGCCATTCATGAGGTGGCTTACAAAGTGAGCAGGAGGCCAAGCACTTTACATATCTTATAGCTCTTAATCCATACACCCATAGAAAGGTAGGTGTCAAGAGCCCTGTCCCAGAGACCAGGCCCAGAAAGCTGCAGCAGCTGTCTACCATCATATGGTTTGTAAACAGAACACCAGGTTGGAACACCCACTTGGCCACTGTGACAATTTGAATCTTAAATGCCCCCAAAGGCCCCATATGCTGAGGACTGGCCATAGGCCTGTGGCACTGTGGGGAGGGGATGAACCTCTAGGAGGCGAGGTCTAGTACAGCGATGTCAGGTCACAGGGAACATGCCCTGGAAGGGGAGACAGGAACCCTGAACCTAGTCAGCACCCAGCACATGGCCAGCTTTGTTCTACCACATGTCCCCATCATGATGCACTGTGCCACCATAGACCCCAAAGCAGGGGGTCAGCCAACCCCAGATTCCACCTTCTGAAACCAGGAGCAAAAATAAATCCTTCCTTCTCTAAGATGATTTTCTCATAACATTGTCTCAGCAATGAAAGACGGGCTAACACAGCCCCTCCCCTTTCCGCACCGCTCACCTCTTCCCCTGGCATAGGCGCTGAGGTTCACAGTGGTCTTGTATCTGCCCTGTGCATGCTGATCAGTGGGCTCTGCACTCAGAAGGTTTCATCTCTGTCACACCTTCCTTTCCCCTCTGTCAGGCTCACCCCAGCAAATGTCCATGGCATTAGCAGTCATCTGAGAAAGGGGATGCAGGTCCTTTCCCAGTTCCTCCCTGATCCAGGCCCTATGCTGACAAAACCCATCCCCCTTCACTGGGACAATGTGTGGCTTGCATTTCCCACTTTCTTTAAAAAGGCTAAATCAGTGCAGTTTTAATGCTTACCATCTATCTTTATTAATAAGCAATAAAAGTTAAAAGCTTCTCAGGCCCCTAATTGGATACCCGTGGTGGCAGATCCAGCTGCCTCAATCCAGACAGTCAGTTGCTGGAAACTTCTAAGCCAAAAAGGTCTGAAAAGAGATGCAGAAGGGGCTAAGCAGCTCCAGGGAGATCCATTTTCTCACTTTCCAGGGAGCTTCTTCCGCCAGAAAGTGTCCGCCCTGCCTTCCCTTGGAGCAAGGCTAGGATTCCCAGGGACCTGGGCCTGATCTGTCGCTGACTTAGAGAGATGCAAAAGCTTGACACGACTTCAAATATTTAAGTACTCTAAATACGTTGGTAATGATAATTACCTTGCTGATGGCACTTCATCCTAAATGAAGCTTCAGGTCAAGAAGACTGAAGTCATTGTCATTAACCACATTATGCTCTCAGCTGATTCTAATCTTCCCCACCTTGCTGGTATCTGAGTAGGTAGCTCCCACTCCAGGTAAAGCACACTGAATTTAGGGGCCACGCTGGGGCCACCCGACTGTGTGGCCCAGTGAATGGTGCAACTGCTAAGGCTGCACTTCTGGGAGCAGGGTGATGCCCTAGCAGCCCTGCTTGCAGCTGTTTTGTGAGGGCAAAAGGAAACAGAGTGGAACTCTACATGGACCAAGGCGTGCACTACCCATACACCCGGGACGTAGAGCAACAACTCCTGGGTGAAACACAGACCCTCAGACTGTCCCCTATACTCTGCTGAGTCAAAATCTGCCTTCTGACAAGATTCCCAAGTGATTTACACACAAATGATGCTTGAGATGAGGTCAGAAATCCTGAACCAGCCACAGTCCCAGCACTGCCAGAACTTATCAATGACATGATAACAATGGAAATTCCAAAGGCAAACTAAGTGCTCCTACAAGCTGGGTACTACTAAGTTCTTCATCTGCACCTTTAGAGAGGCAGGTGCTATGGTTATGCCATTCTACATAGGAGACAACTGAGGCAAAGAGACAGTCCCCGGTTCAGTGGCAGGGATGAAACTCAGACCTAGAAGCACCCCACTATACAGCCACACACATGCTCATCCTCAGCCAGACCCTGTCCAGACCTGGCTGGTCTTAGTATTGCAATGGGTACATTTTCTCACTTTCCAAAGAAACAGCCCCAGGCAGAGAAGGGCCTTGCCTAAGCCCCCACAGGACTCTCGAAGTCTGGCTGGCAAACTCTTGGAACAGCACACTGCCTGTCAGGTGCAGCTGGTGGCATCACACAGGGAGGAGAAAAGCAAGGAACTCTAAAGTGGAGCTGGGGATGCCACTCGGAGTACAGCGCCCCCCCCCCCAAGCTCGCATGAGGTTCGAAGTACATTCAGCGTGAAGGGGCAGAGTGAACTGTACCTCACACGCTCATTGGATTCAGAGGGCATCCCAAGCTTGCCCTTACCTGATAGCTCCTGAGACAAGTCCCAAGCCCTGGAAGTCAGTGCAGCACCCTTGGAAGAAGAAGCAGGGGTCTGCTTCTCCTAGGATTTTAATCTTTCTGGGAAGAGTAAGAAAGCTGGAGCTGGTTCCTTGCTCGGAACTATCCCCAGAAGTAACAGTGGCACACAGCCTGCCTGCATGCTTGCCTGCCTGCTTCTCTCCCCAGCAGGCTGCCAGGACATCACACAAACATAAGAGTGTCTCATCCATTGTTTGTCTTCAAGCAGGCTTTGACTGGCTTCAGAAACAAACCACAAAGTGGCCACGCAGGCTTTTGTCTAAGTTAAAGGGCAGGTCACTGAAGGGCTGGTCAATCACCCCCTGCCTGAAGCAGCAGCCCCAACACCAGGTCTCAGGACCCTCTGCTCCCATCAGAGGTAGCACAGGAAAGATAGCCTAAGGCCTGCAAAGGGCAGGGCAGGAAAAGACCCTACAATCCACTGCCGGGCAGGGATAAAGGCAAGTACCCCAGCCTCTCATGGAATGAGCTCAGCAGTCTTCCTAGACCTGGGCTGAGAAGTACTTCCCACTCGATGCCCATGGTGCCCTGCCCCTGGCACTGATACCAGATGCCTTTCAGCCCCAGGCTGGGCACCACACATTGAGGCTTGGCCAGTCCAACTGCCAACTCAGTTATCCTAAGTTAGCCCTAGGACAGCCAAAGAGTCCCAATTAGCAGAGACCTCTGCCCTGGTACAGAGGAAATGTCAGGCTCCCGAGGGAGCGGGCCACACAGATTCTGAAGCATCACCTCCCTCTTTCCTAGCAAAAGGCCAGCTCCCCAGTTGCCCAGCATGCGGAGATACTGTGAGGAAAAGGTGGCTGGAGCTGTCAATACAAACAGCAGCAGACTTGGCAAGGAAACTTCATGTCTCAGAGGACAAGCAGAGCAGAGCGGGAGAGAAGCCAAGTCTAATTCACACCTGCCTGACAGGCTCTAGCCTCTGCAGGTTGAGAGGGATTGGCCAGAGGCCTGCCCACATACTAGGTGCATGAGATTCAGGTGGTTTTTCATCAGGAGTGTAGCCAAGGCAAGGAAGATAGCCACAACAACCAGCAGGAGAGGTCAGACAGCAGCAACACCAGGAATGACAACTGGAGTTTCCATGGCTAGAATGTGCACCCACTCCCGAGCAAGCTTGGCCCTAGGTTGCTCACATTCTATTTTATTTAATCTTCAGACAACTCTACAGGGTAGGACCTACTATTGCTCTTAGTTTTCAAATGAAGAAACTGAAGTTCGTATTAGGAAGGTGATTTGTCTATGCCCATATGGACATTTGGTGGTGTAGACAGGGTTCAATCTCAGATCATCAGCCACTGGCTCCCAGTTTTCTGCACCAGCCTGGCTCCCAGTTTGCTTTCTTTCCCTTCCCCACCTCCTTCACTCCTTCCCAGCCTCCAATGCCCAGCTCCAGCTGCCACTCCAGGATGCCACCCTCGCCTGCACAGGCTTCACCAAGCTTACCCAGCCCAGGCAGCAGGCCTGTTTCTCCTGTCTCGTATGGTGGCCAACACAGCATCCTGACTACACTGGGAGCTCCAAAGTGGGCCACAGCTAGGGTCTCTTTCAGCATCCTAGCACAGCATAAGGAGTGTACTGCTTGCTCAATAAATATTAAGAAAGCAAGCGAAGGAAGAAGAATGGATTTTTTTCCTAATGCTCTATACTGTGCATCCATTTTTCATGGCATAAGAAGCACCACAGAAAGCTGCACACACAGCTTTCACCCTTACTGGAGAAGTCTCTCTGCCTCAAGAGCTGACACCATGGCCAAGTATGTAGGACCCACCTGAGTCCCAAAAAATTGTCTACCTATAAGAGGGCCAGACCAGGTCCCTCGAGGTGTAGCTGACCAAGCTGCGACCAACATTGGCCTTTATCAGCCTCTCTGTGTATGAGGTCCACTGTCAGTAGAACCCCCCGAAAGCTCAGCTCCTAGATTCAGAAATCTACAATCTCTGGGGGTATTTGTAGTGTGCAGCTGTCAGAGAGATACAGAGAACACAAATACACAGTTTGCAGGCCACATGACTTATTTCAGCCAAGGGAAAGGATGTTTTCATGTCAGGTAGTGGTGTGACAAGGTCCAGCAGGGGCCTCCAGGTGCCATGGAGTGGAGATATTATTGAGGGACAGAATCAGTGAGTCTAAGCAGGGGATAAGACACTGCTTAAATCTACATCCTGGGCCTGACAGATGTCAGATGAAGGGCCAAGCAAAAAGAACAAAGTCTACTCAACCAGCCAACACCCTGCCATGCCTAAGTATCACACTTGAGCCATCTGAATGCCATTCACACATGCCCTGGGCCATCAGCCTCCCACAGGCCTTTAGAACACCTAACACAGGCCACATGCAATCCCCTGAGGCTGCACCTAGATGGATCCCTTTGCACTTGGACTCTATGTCCATAGCCTCTTGCAATTTTCACCAGCCTTCATCCTGAGCAGCCTTGGGCTCACTTTACAGAAAAGACCAAGGGCATGCCTGGCCAGCTGTGGGCAGCACCCTGATGTAAGCCCACAAGTTTTCTTTGGAGCTGGTCTCAAACTTTTTGCCTCAGAAAATGCATTGTGACCACTAGCACACTACAGGCTTGAAACAGGGTGCACGCAACTGGACGGGCTGGCACTTGAGGGCCCTTCACTGCTCGTGGGCCCGGGCCCTCCAGAAAGCTCCTACTGGACAGCTCCAGCAAGCTGTACAGGCCCTTACCCAAGCCTGTTCTGTGGCCTGTGGCCAGGAGCTGTCCCAAGTGCTTCCCTGGTGGCCCCCACCATTCTGGACAGGTGGCCTTTCTGCTGTCTTCAGTTCCAGCCAGGCTGCCGACCTCACCCCATCTCCCTGCCTTAGGGTGTGCAAGGCTAAGACAGAAAGGGAAGAAAACCAGCACTGGAGGAAACCAAGGCACCGATGGGCCCCATTTATAGAGCGGCCCACAGGGATTCCAGGGAATGCGGAGCTGCATTAGGATAACCAGCGCATGGCAGATTTGGGATGAGACCCCACAATACACCCCAAGCTCCAGTCCACTCTCTCTTTACACCACACTTTGTGACTTCTCCTTTGAGCAAGCCCAGGAACTGAGAGCTGCTGACTAAGTTTTGTGAGTAAGTGGTGAAGGTTGTAATTCCTGCAAATAAAGGAAGACATGCAAGTGCTTCCCTGGCAAGTGCCAGGGCCTGAGTTCAATCCTTGGTTCCACACACACACAAACACACAAAAAGGAAGGTGCAGATCAACTAGGAGCCTTAGTGTTAACTTATCAATGAATATTAATAACACACCTACTCCTCAAGAAGCTTGAAGACCCAATAAGAGCAAGACAGACTGCTGATGTGGGTGGACACTGAGCCTCATCCTGTGCCCCCACCATCACCACCACAGCCCCGGGACTCCCAGAGCTAGACCCACGTGCCCTGGCTGCTGTCTCTTAGGTGTACTGCCTGACATGCCCTAAGCCCTTTGGTCCTCTGTGGCATCGAGGTGCACAGAAGAAGGTCATGGGCTGGCTGTCAGGGTCAGCGTGCTGTACTCCACTGGGGCTGGCCCTGTGTCAACCCCATCAAGCCACAGTTCTTCAGGGTTAACCACGAGGCAACTGGTTTAGTCTGTTTACCCTGTGAAGTCTCATCTCTGTGATTCCACTGCGCTCCTGACAAACCAAAGGGACGAGTTCAAGTTCCCAAGAGAGTCCAGAGCAATCCCAGCAGTCTCTAGAGTTCTGGAGACTTGGCCCACATGGGGCATTCAGGCAAACAGATGGTCTAGGGGTCTTTGGGCTTCAAGTTCTCTGGCGAAAACCTGGCCCGAGAAGAGCTGAAGAACTGAGAAGCAGGGTGAGAATAGCAGCAGAAAGAGGATAAGGAGAAAGGGTACTCATCCGAGTGCAACCCTGCTGTGTGCATCTGAGACAGCACAACCTCTTCCGCACTCACACACACATGCCGCTCCCTTTTGTAAGGATGAAAAACTCCCTTCCTTCCTAGAAAGCGTAAGCAGCAAGCCCATTAATGCGGGCACAACGGCTTCAAGTCCTTCATGGTGTCTAATCTAAGGGACTTAAGCCCATTTCCCCTGTGTGAGCCTTCACTCCGCAGACCAGCTCAGCCTTCCCTCATCAATCACAGGGACACAGGAGACAGGGCAGGAAAGAGAGCCCCCACTTTCCTGGGCTACTAGCAGCCCTCTGAATCGATAGCAGCTGTAAAGGCTCCAGGAGACACACATACATAATATTTTTATGTGATTCCCCAAATGAATTCTTTTTAAAGCATCTTTTTGGGGGCACTTTGAAATAATTAAAGTCTTCCATCAAATTATCCTGGTGATCTCTTTCCATGAAAAGCCTTTAATTTCATCCTCCTTAATGTGATTCCATCCTGGCAGATGAACTTGGCCTTTTATATTTCTTCAAATATTGTGTCAGGGTCCTTAATCAGAGGAAGAATCCGAATGGAAGAGGGAGGAAGCAGCCTCTCTTCACTGAGCCTGGGGGAGGCCACTGGAGCAGGGGGTGGCCACCATGGACAGCTCCCCACACCCATCTGCTGCCACCGGGAGCCACCATCTCATCTCTTAACAGATCGCTTCCACCTGGAAGTGCTGATTCCCCCATTCAGCCGCCCACCATCCCACCAGACACTCAGAGCTGCCGCCATGTCCCTGGCATTCTGCTTGGAACTGGGGAGAAGATAAGAATACACAAGCCTGCTCTGACTTTGGGCCACCGAAGCCCAGACCAGAATGTTCCCTCCACCAGGCAGATGGAGCTGTCCCTATGAAAAACAGAGAACAAGGCAATGGAAGAGCCGACTAATCCACATCTCTCAGATGTTGGCAGTAAGACTAATTCTACATGCCAAGGCTCGCTCTTTCTCCCCTGAGACAGCCCAGCAGTTCTCCTCTCTGCCTTTTACCTTGTTCTATCTCCTTCACTGGCCTACTGCTCGCTTACTGCCTTTCCCAAAGGACTCCCATCTCTCCCTACTTCCCCCTTCTCCCCAGCTGCCTTAGCTGACCACAATATAACACCCAAGTCTGTCTTTACATACTGTGTATTTAAGCTGATTGGTTGCTGGTCTTCACTTTTAATATCGAGTACATTTCCTCTGTTCTAGATCTCTCTATTCTTCACCACTGCCCTCCTCTTCAGGCAACCAGGGCCACTGTATTGCTGTGTAGTTTTCTGTGCAGTAGAGGTGTGGATAGAGACCAGGGGACAGGTGAGCTAGAAGCATGTTCCCACCCTGGAAGAACAGAGACCCTGCATATGTGAATAAGATGAGGAAAGGAGTCAGCACCAAGCCCCAGGATGCCCCAGAAAATGCAAATACACTATGGAGGGGGCTAGGACAAAGTGCTTACTGTCCTACAAAGGACCTTATTCAGCTCATCTTCTTCCCTCTGTGGTGCCAGAGTGGCCAGCAGAGAAAAGCAAGGAGGACCAGCCCTGTAGCAGCGCCTCTGGCAAATTCAGAGTACAGGGCCTAGAGCTAGGACAAGGACGTGGCCAAAGGTGACAGGGTGGCCACCACAGACATGGTAAGCCAGAGTATGGCCAGGCCCCAGACCTCTGCATCTGGTAGCAGAAGGGCTACAATGCAGTCAGACACTGCCCAAAGATGTCTGTCCCTGAGCTCCTTATCAAAGGTTACAGACTTGATGGGACAGCCAGCTCCTGGGCTTTCTGTGGGTGCTTTCTGTGGGTGAAGAAGCACCTTGAAATGTTTGCATTCCAGCATGACTATTGCAATAATAATGTAATCATTTAAGAACACTATCTTGTGTTGCACTAATGAAGACAGAGCTCTTTTCCATATTGTTTGTGCCATCTGTGAGCAATTTCCACATTAACCTCTTAGAATGGCAATACAGAGCCCAGGCCATTAAACTAAACAGAGGGGAAGAGGGAAGGGAGGGGAAGGGAGAAGGGAGCAGTGAATGCAATGACCAGCAAATAGGCGGGAGCCCAGGTGAGCAAACTCCACCCTGGGACCAGGAAAGTGTCAAGGGGTGGAAGCTGGGCCCTGTCTTTAAGTCATTTAGTTTTCTGATGGGAAGGAAGTTCCTAAGTCTCTGAAGAAAGTAAAGCAGAGGATCCACCAGTGGTTTTCTAGCTGGAGATACTGACATCAGTTCCACAGATCATACTCAGTAATCTTCCTTAATAGAAGAAAATGGAAAATAAGAAAAATATTATCCCCTCTCCAAAAAAAAAGTGACAGGAAAATATTTTGGGTCAGGTGGCCAACGATGTGATCATCTGAACTGTGGAAAGAACTGAGTGGAATACAGTAAGTGCATAAAAGCTCTTAACTTGTAATGTAACTATACCATGCCAGAAGGTAGCCTTAGAAGATAAGTCCACAGCCTCATCCTCAACCCGTGACCAGTACCTCACATGGCAGAGGGTGTAATGAAGCAGAGGAGCACATCTTTGATAGTCAGGTGGGCCTTCCATGCAGTCGTGCATTTCTGCATGACAATCACGGAGAGATGGGAGCAGTGGAACTGAAGAGAGGGATTAGAACCCACAGAAGGCACCATAAGCTGGAGAAGGACGGGTTGATTCTCACTGGGGCCTTTGGAGAGAGCTGACACCTTGATTTCAAACTTCTGAAATCCAGAACTGCAAGGGAATTGATTTCTGCCATTTAAAGACACACAGTTTGTAATCATTTGTTATAGCGACAATAAAGCTCATAGACTAATGATACTCCACAAAAGAAAAAGGGGAAATGAGAAAAATAGGAATGAGCAGAGAGTGCACCACAAGGTATTTCTGTTTGATATATATGTACTGTAGCTGTGAGAGGTCTGGGATAGGCATGGAGATTTCTTTCTCGCTGAGTCACAGTCAAAGAAGGTAACAAACCTGGCCCAGAAGCTTTGGTATCAAACTACCCAAGCAAGTAACTCACTGCTGCCCCTTCAGGCCAGGCAACTTGGGGAAGGTTACCCTAAGCCTCTGAATACAGGATAAGGATATCCTCTACCTCATGGCGCTTCTAAGAAGACCACGGTCTTAGCTCTCCACAGCCTCTTACAGGCCTGCAGGAGATCACAACTACCACTTCACGCAGGTCCCTGAGAGCACAGGCCTCGCTGCGCAGCCAAGGCTCTGGGGTGGCCTTTTTAGGGTCCACAGGAAACCTTTAGATACAATGCCCACTGACTATCCAGGAGGGTTTTCTGTGTCAGCAAGCTTTCCTTGCATTAAGTAAGTTTACAATGTCCTCTGATTACCTGGCTGAATCTTTCCAATCTTTCTCCCTAACAGTTCTCAGTGCCTGATCCCCAATACTTTCAAGCATGAGGACTGCAGGACTCCAAGCAACCCAATGATCACAGCTAGAAAACAGATCCAATGAAAGGATAAGCTGGGGAGCGGATGCTCGGCAGCACCCGCCACCTCCAGGCCCACTGGGCCTGTCCCCAGCAGGGTTCCTGACCTTGCCAGTGCGCAGACCAGTCATACTCTTTCTCCACTTGACACAGGCTTTGAGCTCGGGTTTTATGAAAGCTGCTCCATGACAGCTCTGAGCCAAAAAGAACTGAATCAATCTGCAGAAGCAGGATGAGGGTAGATGAACCCTATAGTCAGTGCTGAACCACCCAAATATGAAAATAAAGTATGGTGGAAGATAGCACATTTTGAGTCAAGCAGACATAAGTTGGAACGAGGAGCTTCGACTGACTGGCTGTGCAGTCATAGGTAAGTGACTTTGCTAAAATCTATTAGTGAGAGGCAATGATATTCACTTTATCAGATCCTGGCAAAGACTGAATGGGATCATGTTAGAAAGGGCTCAGCACAATGCCTAGTGCATCATGTATATCCCATAAATTGTGGCCAAATAGTAGTGGAAGAAGTACCACTGGTGGTGGCAGTGACGGCAATGGCAGAAATTCCCATAGACCTATGAACATCTGCATTGAAATCCTACCCTATTCATGAACCATTACTCTCTGTAATCAACTATTCATCTAGCAATTACCTACTAAGCACCTACTAGATGCCAGGTACTGAGGTAAAAAATGAGAACAGAATGCAAAGTAGAACTGACCCTGTTCTCAAAGAGGTCACTGGAGTTCTCAACCTTAACCTTCTATGTAACAAGAGAATCTGATGAAAAACCATCAACATTATGTGTACCTAACCATTTCCCAACATTTGGAGCACTCACGAAAGTAAGAAGCTCTGTGCCAAGGGAACATTCTGCCCCAGTTACACCTGCCCACACCAATCCCTGAACCTCTCTCAGCATTTCAACAAAGGCTGGATGAGCCCTAAGGAAGCCCATGGCAAAGGCCCAGAGTCAAGTTCTTGGGCAGAACAATCACTGGAGCCTTGAGCAGGCAAGTGCAGCCCATCCTAAGTTGCTCTGGTGTAAGGAGAGCTCCCTGGTTTGCTACTGAGGCAGACCAGAATCTGGTGACGTCAGAGGAACCTGTGCCCATACTGAGGTCTCAGCTGTGCCACACACACCTTTGATTTGCTGACTGCCCCTGGAGGAATTTGGAGCTTCACACACACCCATCAGCAACCCCTCTGCTGCTGGCTCAACTCTGCCTCCTCCCTAGTTTTGCAGATTTAGCTTCACTGGCGTCATCCACATTGGGCATGGGCACATTCTAGCCACATTGTTGCCTATTTAGTTTCCCTAGACAGAAACCCCATTCTCCTGTCTTTACCCTAGCCAGTCCTCCTTCTCTAGCAAATATTCAAAAATTTCTCATCCTTAAGAGTACTTTTCTGTACTGGAACTCTTCCCACATTTATCCTATCTCTACTCATAGGTTCTAAGCCCCTTGAGAGAAAACCTCTGCTTGTGCACCTTTGACCACTATGGAACTGAATATAGGGCCAGCACAGCACACACCAGGTATCTAGTGCATACTGCTTTCTCTCTGGAAAAATGAACTATGGCCATGACAGGCTGGCAGGCTGGTGAAGAGAACTGGGTACATCTAGGTGAGCCTAGCACACTTACCATGAGGCCACCCTCTGAGGCTACCTAGCCTGGCTGAACAGGGTGAGGTCAAATCCTGCAGGCCACAGCAACCAGCTTCTACCTGATATGAGCACTGACAACGGCTACTGGAAAACCACATCTGTCATGCCCAGTATGAAAGAGCAACCTAACTGGCTCTTCTTCTGGACCCCCTTAGGAAAGCTCTGTTCTCCACTGCTATCTTTATGACTGACCTCTAGTTAAGATACAGCTGGGGAAGCCCTTAGTGAGGGATTATTGAACAAACCTCTGCGAAGTCACAATCCATAATGGCTTGGCCCACTGCATAGACCTTCACTCCCTGGGGCTGGCCCAGGCTCTAGAGGCTTGAATATGGAAAGGCCACAGTCCTCTTCCCTACCCACACCATGTACAGGTTCCCAAACTTGCCCCTCTTCCCTGCACCACCCCCCATGGAGATCTAATGGCAGCAACTGTCTGAGTCTTGGCTGTTGTAATGGACCCTGGAGGCCTGAACTTTCCGCTGGACCTCAGTGGCCCTGCCCTGGAGAGCAAGAGTAACTCTCCACTCTCTTTAAAAGCCAGCTCCTATAACTCCCAAGTCCTGAAATTGGAGCCTAGAAGAAACATACAATTCTATCTGTTACCAGTTGAGGATACCAGCAAGTTCCAGAGAAGAAAAGCACAGGAACATACAGGCAATTAATAGCACTTAAATTCTCTGGATTCTCACTCCAGGGCCTCTTCAGCTATAAGACTTCAGTGAAAACTGAGCACCTAACTTAAGAGGACTTTTGAGTCCTCCACCCATGAGCTGCATTCATAGCTTCATGCCTCTAAAATCATTGCGCCAGGTTCCTATGGCTGGGAACATATCTACCAGACCCAATAGGTAGTAGTATATATTGCCAAGAGGTTTCCAGGGGCTCCCCAGACAGAATCAAGGACAAGCAGGAGCTAGCATGGCCAGCATTTCTGGAATCGAGGAGACTGGCCCTGCCAGACAGTAATAAATTCATCAAAGCAGCAGCAGCTGGAACATAGCTCAGAGCCTGACCTAAAGGCAGCTTCTATGCATAGAGGCTCACGTACCCATCAATCCAGAATTCCAGACAACAGCTAACAGCCTAAGATGAACTGAATGGTATTTGATAACTTTAAACACAGGCAGCTCACAGAATTAGCCCATACAACTTGTGCAATGCTTTGTGAAGTACATAGGTCCAGAGATCAGGCAGAGAGCTGGTACAGTACTCAGTGGCCAAATCTGCCTCTGTCAAGCTGTGTAAACTAGAGCAAGGCATGAACATTTCTGCCTCAGTTGCCTCAGTTAATAAACATGACAACACCTATTCCATAGAATATCAGGAATACTAAGAATAGAACATGCTCACCACAATGCTTGGTACACAGAAAATCTTCCATAAATGCTTGTTTATGGTTCTAATAAATGAGATCCTTGTTAGTCTATTCCAGAAATAAAAACTGCAGTGATCCTTCCAGAAGCTAGAAGGCACCTGGCCTAGGGAATGAGGTTAAAGCCATAGGAGCTGCCCTCACAGAACCAGGCTAAGCCAGAATGTAGTAGGCAGGTTGCCTCAGCGGGGGTCCCCACCCACATTCCCTCTTACTCATTGGCCAGTGGTACCCAGGTCAGTGAGTGAGAGGGAGGCAGTGTCCTGAGCTCAGCTGAGAATTTCCTAGACCCTGGAGTCCCCTTGCCGTCTATGTCAGGTAAGCTGGAAGTCCGCAGTCCCACTGAGTGACTAATGGCATGACCTGCCTCGGCTGCTCTGCACCCTCTTCTGTGTGCCCCAGCACAGACTGGTCATGGCTGACCATGGCTTTACTGTCTTGGGCATTATCCTCCTTCCCTGTCTGCCCTCTCTGTCTCATCAGGAAAATGAGCGGACTTGTAAAGACTTTAATCCCCTCCCGGGGCTATGGCTCTCACATCTTCATCTCAGGCCTGCTCCTGGAGGCACTGTGCTTAACATGGGTGCGGCCCAGACCCTCTGCTAACACCCTGCCCCCCTGACCACCAGTCAAGAGGAAAGAAAGGTGTCCGGAGACAGCAGGGCAGTGCGTGGGCAGAGCCTGCTAAGGAACAGGGGTAGGGAACAGAGCAGAGCAGAATGATTGACAACCTAAGGCTCCTGCATAATTCCTGGGAGAAAGCAGATTGTGTACTGCAGAGTCAAAACAGAACACAGTGTCTCCAAGTTCACAGATCACACATTCTCAGCTGCAGCAGGACTGGTGACTCTGCTGGAAGGATTCTCAGGGCCACTGTAAATGCTACAGTAGCCTGAGACAATGCACAGGGCAGC
Source organism: Ctenomys sociabilis (assembly GCA_004027165.1). Classification (NCBI taxonomy): domain Eukaryota; kingdom Metazoa; phylum Chordata; class Mammalia; order Rodentia; family Ctenomyidae; genus Ctenomys; species Ctenomys sociabilis. Next base: position 24,322 of record PVKA01014913.1, on the reverse strand, counting down.
AGGTGGAGAAATCACCCATACCTGAAAGTGGCTCTAAGACCTGCCCCTAAAGCCAGGGCCACTGGTGCAAGCCTAGGGTCCTTACTACTCAGGAGGTTGAAGAGGGAGGACACAGCTAAGGGCCAGCCTGGGGAGCTCAGCAAGATCCTGTCTCAGAAAATAAAAAGGGCTGAGGTTGTAACTCACTGCTTCCCAGGTTCAATCCCCAGTACCATAAAAAGTAAATAAAGGGCTGGGGAGATAGCTCAGTGGTATAAGTGCCTGCCTGGAAAGCACAAGGTCCCGAGTTCAATCCCCAGTACCACATACCATGCCAGCCCCAGGTCTGGTAGTGCGTACCTATAATCTCAACACTGAGGAGGCTGAGACAGAGGAATCACTACGAGTCTGGACTGCATAGTGAGATCCTGCAATGAATAAATAAAATTGTAAGTAAATAAAATAAAATGACCCTTGGAGCACATGGGGGCTTCTGCAGAGCTCAGGAGCAACTCTGTCCCAGAACCTGGGTCATTTCCAACCAGGGATAGACTTACAGCCTGTCTGTCTGCCTTTCCTTCTTAATTCTTTCTTTCTTCCCCTTTTCCTTGTTTTCTTCCTTCCTTTTTTCTATTAATACAGATTTGTAGTGCGTAATGATCACACTCCTTTTGTGAGGTATGTGTACCTCACACATCTTAACCCTTTATTCACCCCCTTTTTCTTTCCCTCCCTCTCCCCTTCCTTCATCTCTTAGCCTCTTCCTATTTGAGAAAGCTCTAACTCCCTACTTCTTATTACTTTTTATTCTGCTCCTTTTTTTATATTGTGGGTTCATCACATGAGAGAAATTGTGCAATACTTTAGTTTGAGATTCACAGCATTTCTGGGATGGAAGGCAGCAAGATACCTCTAAGTTGCATCTGATACATCGATCCCACCCACCCACTGTTTCTGCAGCACCCCCACGAGGAACACAGACCATGCAGACAAGGGCTCTGTCCCCACCCTCCCTGCTGCCCTGCATTCTTGGTCAATCCTGCCAGTGTCCTATAAGTCATATGGACACTCCAGCTCCACACTAATGGAGGGCATTCACTCCTACTGAGAGCCTTATGGCCCCAAAGCCCTCATCAAATCAGCTATTTAAATGTACAGTTTCCTTTCCCTCAGCTACAGGAAGTGGACAGCAAAAAACAACTATGGAGACCCAGGACGTAGTCCTAGGCAGGGGACCACACCTCCCTATTCAGCAGACAGAGAAGTTGTCGCTTTGATACCCCCAGTGCAAGAGAGGAAGAAACAGAGAGCAGAAGTTACTTACCCAAGGTTGGTTAGCCGAAGCACAGAGAGCTCAGGCAACAGGCTTGGGGCTCTCCAACTCTAGACCCAGGTTCTCTTAATTACTTGCATACAGACAATGTATTACCCTACTCATCCCCATCCACAGCAGAGACCAGTCCTTCAGGCCTCAACAAATGCTCAGCCCAGCTCCCCTCCACCCACACATGGAGCCTCCTGGCTATGAAGGCAACTGGTTGGAAATGGTTTCTGCCTTACAAATGCTGCAGCCCACACCACACGCTCATGTGCCTCTTCCCTCCCCAGCTCCCATCTCTGGCTGGGTTCCCTTCCGTGCTTAGGACCACACACATGGCAGCGCAGAGCCCTGGCACGGCCTCAGCCTGGCCCAGAATGAGCAGAGACCCCCTCGCTTTCCATCACGGACAAAGCCCCAGAATCAGCTATCATCCACTAGAAAGCAGCTCAAAGTTTCTCAGGTCACTAATGAGGGTAACATGCGCATCCTCAATTGTCTAATAATTCCCTCTAACTGAGCTCTCCTGCCTTTGCTAATGTGATCAGTGCCTGTGAGAAAGTGATCAAGAAAACAAGATCTACACGTGCTATGTGTGTTTCCTTCCTGGGACTTGGGCTAGGTCAGTCCTTTCAACTGTTAGCACCCCTCAACAAGGCTAACAAGATTCCTTGGTTTTACTTTGTAAGTCTTAATAGGGTAGCAAATTTGAGAGCGATCAGTGATTAATTTCCCATTGAACATCTTTTCCTGGGCTCACTTTGGCACCACATATACTGAGACAGTATTTTCCCAGTACAATAAGGACAGAGAAGTACTTAGAAAACTCTTTGCTCTTGTGGAATTTAGTACAGATAACCAGAATAACCAGCATAATGATGAGCTAGCAGCTGGACAGGCCCCCACACTGCCTAGATAGAAGATCATTCATTCAGTGGAGAGCTACTTAGGTTCTACCAATAGCAAAGGGTAGTGTACACTCAGTACACTATGGTAGCTCACAGGGGGTGACATGTGGAACAAGAACAGGTACTAGGTATACTGACAGAGTTTACAGGGAGTAGGTTACAACAAGCATGTTAAGGAAAGAATGAATCAAATTTCATGGGGGCACACATAGAAAGATGGATTCAGCAGGGAAGGCTTTTAGAAGCAGCAGGGCATGCACTGCAGCTTGCCCTCTAAGGTGGTGAGCTGGGTCAGACTCGCCATCGCTCCTAGAAGGGGTGCTGTGAGCCCCAAAGTGCAGTGCACCCTGTACTGCACAGGAGGAGGAAGGAGTGATCTTGAGAATGAGAAGGTGGTGCGTCGACACCCACTAGCCCCAGGCCAGACTCAGAGCACTCTGTCCCCATTTACCAAACGCAGTGCTGAGGACCCCAAGATGAGAGGGCACCACCTCATTGTCAGATGAAGAAAAGAGGCAAACTCCCAGCAACACCAGCGACAGATGAGCACAAAACACAGGCAGATCGGACCAGATGGGGCAGGGGGAGTGAGGGAGAGCTCCCTGAGGAGGAGACGAAGAAGCTGAATCCTGGAGACAGGAAGGCAGTGGGTGTGCAGGCTGCAGCCACAGAAGCAGACAGTAGTGGGAACAGCGCCGCAATTGTAATACAGACTTAATACTATCAATTTTGAATGTCTTGCTTTTTGTACCAAAAAACTGTAACTAGTTATTACGTGTGTGTGTGTGTGTTTAGGATGCAAGCGATCCTTACAAGTATCTTGCACATTAAATTATGCCTATCTAATAAATTAGGGTTATTAAAGTCTAGAGAAATAAAACTAGGACTCACCTCTGTCCCCACCCCACTGCCAGTCCACAGTTGGAGCTCACAAGGCAAGCTCCTCAGTGACCTTTCGGCCCACTGAGCCCAGGGAAGCTGCAAGTCAAAAGGCTACAGGCCCAAGCCAGAGCTCCAGTGTGAATGTGAAGAGTGACAAAGGAGAGCTGAAGCTCTGGCTCTGCCTGCAGCTGTCAGCCGGAATCAAAGTCTCTTCTCCTCACTGGACCTTTGTGTCCAATTGAAAATGACAAGATTTGGACCAGATGTTCCTTCAAGGCTTTTCAGGCTCTGACACTGGGTAACCCCAAGGTTCTAGTCTACACAGCGTGCTGACGTGGAACTGGAACCTGTCCAGACATCCCAAGCAATTCATCTTGTTTGGCCCCAGGCCCGCGACCTACTACGTATCACCTGTATCAAGGACCCCCCAGGCTGAGAGAAGAGACCTCCCCAGATTCGAGGTGAATCTGAGATGGATACTGAATCACAGCACAACAGGTATCTTGTCTGTAACTTCCTTTACTTCACCCCCTCCCGTCCTGCTGCCTCTCTGAAAACTGGAAGTGAACGCCACAGAGCACAGAGAACACGTCACTGTCTTTTGGGTGTGCTGCTCCTGAATGACAAGCGTCTCCAATGATCTGATCCCTTGAGGACTCCAGGTCCCAGCGCCACTGTGCTCTCCACCTCCCCTCCAGCCGCTGGAGCCAGCCTAAGACAGGTGAGGGGGCTCACAGGTGGGAACTGTGATGCCAAAGAGCTGTGCATCCACCTGCTCCCTCTGAGCCACACACACGGTCACACCACGTGTTCGGAGGCCTAAGAGTCCAGCAACCAGGAGTGCAGCACACGAGAATAAACAATCTCATCTCTGAGTGCATATTTTGTCTTCATTATGCCACTGTGAAGGTGTTAATATACAACTTACAACGTATTAATCACTCTCTAACTTCCAAATGCTAAATGCATCATTAACATTCATGTTTTCTTCAATTACTCAGCTTTTCTGGGGGAGGGGAACAAGTTGGCGCCTCACTAAATCCATCTCCTTTGAAAGGCTAAGGATCATAAAAGGCAGCCTGGACCTCCACCCCTAACCCCAGCAGGAGGGGTTTCCTGCTCTGAGCATGCAGGTTGCTGCCTGGCCCCAGTGCAGCCTGACCCTACAAACACAACAGAAGCAGTGAAGAGGAGAAGGTAAACAAGAGGGAAACAGAAACAGAGGAAGGAATCATATCCATAGAACAATAGAAGCCAATTAAGTCTAATGGCCACCTTATGAAAAGGGCTCAGAGAGGGGAACTTGCCCAGGATCACACTGCTGGTTAGTAGGCAGAACCAAGGAAAGAATGACAAGGAATACTAAGTGTGGAAGGCAGGTCAATAAAGAAGTCCAAATCCTAGGACCAGAGAGAGGTATAGCTCAGTGGCATGGCACCTGCTGGCAAGCATGAGGTCCTAAATTTAATTCCTTGTTCAAAAATAAATAAATAAACAAACTCACTCTAGGACCAAAAGAAGCAGGGAGTAAGGACAGAGTCCAGGCCAACTACAGAATTATTGGAAAGAAGGAAAAAAATCTTACCCCAGTGCTACCCAGAGCTGTGGTCCAAAGCTGTCTGTCTTCCACGCAATCCAATTGCTCACTCCCAGATCCTTGAGCTAAGGGCCTAGGCCAGGCCAGGCAGTGTAGTCTCTGGGAGGAGAAAAACAGGATGGGCAGAAGCAGGAGGGAAAAGCAGGAAGCACTCAGCATTGGACCTCTGCCCCAGGCCTCCAAATTTAGCCAGACTAAATATGACACACAATTAAAATGTCATTACCCTACAATCGTGCTATCCAAACTTCAGTTAGAATTTGTTACAGGCGCTGGTGGCTACAAAACCAATCTGCTATTATATTTCAACAAATCTGATTCAATAATCTTCCTGCCAGTGGGTTGCAGACTAGCTCTAACTAAAGAGGAAAGAGAAGAAAAGGCTCCTGCTGGCAAGTTGCCATCTTGTCCACAGGCCACCACCCAGCCAGGCTGGTCCACCTTGAGGTGGAACCATCCAAGGTCAGGGAACAAGGACACTTTTAGCGGAGTAAGGCTGGGTCTTTAATGCTCAAAGGAACAGAGAAACATGGCAGGGGCAGAGACAGCTTCTGGGAGCTTCCCCCAGGCCTCCACCTCTGAAGGGGCAGGCCTAACAGTTGCTTGGACCATAAAAATCTACCTGATCCAGCCCAACCTGTGCATCCTTCACAACTTACCAGGGGGTCTGGCTGCCTCTGCAATGGGGAAGAAGCTCAGGCAGGTCAGAAGCATGACCAAGTTCACCTTCCAATAGGTGAAAAGACAGGGGTTGTATGCACAACCTATGACAGCATTTAGCCTGGAAAACACACACTTGCACTCATTCAGAATTCAGGAGCTGCAGGCTCCAAAGGTGCCCTGTGGAGATGACCCGTAATGCACCCCCCTCAGCCTGGTGACACCAAGCCCTGCTGAATCTGATTGTAATTTGTTGTCCAGCTGTATTTTCTGCTAAGCCCACTGCTACACTCCATGCCTGCAGATGTCAGCTGCAACATCTCCTCTGGCCTCTCCAACCTCAGCTTCTCCTCCCTCTGACCTCCCACACCCATTCCAGAATCATCTAAAATGCCACTTTGACCTTGGCACATCCACGCTCCAAAGCCACACACAGCTGCCGCTGCTCTGTAGCTTCTAGTCCACACTCCCTGCAATGCTTCACTGTGCTGAGGAGACTCTTCCATCCTCACTGACTGGGACTTGATCCCTCTCTCAGGACCACCTGTGCTCACCAGCCCATCCTCCCCAGTGATGACCTCCCTGGCTCTGTGGTTCACTTGCTTCTGAATCTCTTTCTACCTCTCTAGTTACTCCTCGGTTAGCTTCCTGGGTTTCTTCCTCAGCTTGCTGCATGAATTCTCGTGTCTCCCAGTTCTTTCCTCCATCATACACTCTACACTTCACATACGCCTATAAGTGACACCACCTGGGCCTGTGGCCTTCATGGCTTCTCTACCCAAGTGAGGACCAAATCTCATGCCAACATTCCTCTCCTGAATTCCAGATCCTCTCGTAGCTACCTACTGACTGCTTCCATGCAGCCACCTCACATTCCCCCAAACCCAGCATGGCCAATTGAATTAGTCATCTCTCTTTCTGCCCCCAAATGGCTAGATAACCTCTAAATCCTCTCATCCCCAACCAGCAATCATGGCAATCAGCCTAGGCTCATCCCTCTCCCTAACCTCACATCCCTTTCCAGGCAACAGGGTCCAGCTTGCTCTTGCACTTTTGGAAGTTGCTGCCTTCCCTGTCTCACTTTGTTAGTGGCGTTTCCTGTCACTATCTCACAACTAAATCTCATACAGCCCAAATCTGTCCTCAGGGCCTGCTATGGGAGACCCCAGCCTAAGAGCCCACTAACGTTGAATCAGTTATGCATCTAAGGCTCGTCTTCTTCAATCCTTCTGGTTCTGGCCCTCATCTTTTCTCACCTGAACAAGCTTCCTCTAGTCCTGTCCTGCTTCTGGTCACACACAGGATCACAGCACTCCTATCTACAGGATACAGCCTGAGTTCAGTGTCACTCTGTGACCAGCCCCTGTCCACACAGAAGCCTACCAGGCCTCTCCTTGCACCCTTCAGCCCAAGCCATGCCACAAAGTTCTGAGCACCAAATAGACAACTTTGCCCTCACTGCTCCAGTACAGTCTGCAGACTGCCTTTGTCCTCTGTACCTTGTGCATGTACACACACACACCCCACACACATTCCTTGTGAACATCTAGGAATGAGGGCCTCTCTTGTTATGGAATCAGATGCCTGTCAGCCCCCAGCCCCTCAAATAAACCACATGAACTCCTCTCCATGCTCACAGTCCCAGGACATCCACAGCACCCTCATGCCCTGGGTGGCACATACACTTTCCTCCTTCAGATGTACGATAACCATTCTTTACCTTCAAGTCCCCAGGGCCTATCTTGCTCCCTTCCCTGAGTAGGTGCTCATTAAAAGTTGAGTGAAATCACATGAGCACGAAGGGCTAGAATGGGTGTATGTGTTCACAGGCTGGCAGGAAAACACAGCCTGTTCCTCAGGGTCAGCCACCTGGTTGGTCACTGCCTGTGAAACCTGGAGATGCCCCATGGAGACCTCATCCTTCTTGTGGATGTTTACAGTGCTATGTAAATAGCTCTCCCAGGGATGATGTATGTGGCCTTCGTGCCCTGGGCCTGCCGTGGCTCGTGCCAGGTGGGCTTTCAAGAGGCTGTGCAAGCCAGACACTGAGGGATATGGATCTGCCATGCAGGGGTAGAGAGAGGGGATATCATAAAACACTGTGAAAGCAAATCTGGGCCCCCTGCCATGAAAAATGTGAATCTGTCCTTGACTTCACTGGCAAATGAGGCATGAAAACATATCAAAATGCGATATTCGATATATGGATGTATTTAATATTTTATGAGACTGGAAATCAGTTACTGAAGGTTTGAAGAATAAATCAAGCACCAAGCAGATGAACTTTCTCAATCATCTGCATCAGATATATACTTTTCCTCAGGAGGACTGGGAGGAGGAAAGAGGGAGAGAGGCCGAGGCACAAGGCCCAGAGACTACAGGGAAAGACAGAAAGCCCAGGACACAGCCCCTTTGCAGCTGCCGCCTTCCTACATGCTGTCCCAACTGTCCAACTTCCTGGAGAACACTGTGCAAAACCCCAACACCCTCCTCTGTAACTGACTCTGGGTGGCTTCTGCTGTCCCACCCCCTCTCTCATCTCAGGCCCAGTGGGCTCACATTACTCTGAGCCACACTGTATGTACAACATGGCCCAACACTGGCGTCCTCCACACCCACTTGCCCACAATAAACTGTTTTCTGAACAAGAAACTAAATCACTTCAGAATCTTTTAAAGCCCTAGTACAGGGGAGACCTGAAACAAAAAGTGAGAACTGAAAGAAACCCAAAGATGGATCTCTGCACCAAGATTCACAGAAAGATCTGGGGCTCAGCGGCAGAATGCTTGCCTAGCATGTGTAAGTCCCTGGGTTTGATCCCCAGCACTGGAAAAAATCATAAAAGAAAGCTGTGGACAGCAGCGAACTCTGAGAACCCACTAATGTACTATCCCACTATGCCTGGATGCTGGGCTAGGAATTTGCCGTGGTTGAGTAAGCTTCATGAAGAGTCTTTGTACTGAGGATTATTTGTCTTATTTGATAGATGACAGCAATGACACTCAGAGTCACTTGAGCTTAATTCTACTCTACATATTCAAGAGAGCAAGAGACTTGTTTACAACCACAGCTCTGGCCCTATGGGAGCCTAGACCAGTGCTTAGCACATGCTAAGTCTTCAAACCCTTTGTGTCACGAATGAGGAGTTTATCCCAGCCTCCTTCCAACACTTAGAGATGGCTTCAAAGCCCTCACAGACACACCACACCTTCATCTACGCCAAGTATGTCCTACTTACCTGGCCATCAGTATCACTTGTGAATTTTTTTAAATTCCTAGTTCCAAGACCCACTCTTAGCCATTTCTGTGAAGGCTGAAGCAGGATCTGGCCTGGACATATACATTTTTTTTGTTATAAATCCCACTGTATATTTCTAAAAATGAGATAGATCTGGGCACAACCAACTCAGGACACTAAACCTTCTCTTTGCTGGGTCTTGATGGCATCTTCCCCCAACTCTGGCTTCAAGGGATATGGAGACCAGCTGATCCCTCCTAGGATGGAAGTTCCCTCTGTTAACTCAAACCAGCACACCTTTTTCTCATGAAACCCTCCTGAGCCATTATTTGTCTTCAGGTCCCTGCTCCTCCTGCGTAGTGCTGACAGTAAACCTCGATGGCCCTATTTTGAACACTCAGAGGCTGGCACAAGTATAGCCAGGGCTGGAACATGCCCACCCAGCTCATTCTGAAACCTACCTAATAGGTAGCTCTTCCCAAATGCTGCTTCCTCTCTCTGAGGAAAGCCACTACCTCTATTTTCATCTTTTCAGGAAAAGAAGAATGCTCAAGAAGCACCACCATAGACAGATAGTGAGGATAAACTGAACTGCATATGTTGCAGGGTAATAATCAGCTCCTCTTCTGGAGAGTTAACAGCCTCAGTTTGCAGATCAAAAATTAGAGAAAGGGAAGGGCTACAAGGTTAGCCAAAATTTTGGCCCCTCCTTTTCAGGGTCAGTTTAGACTGAGAACATGGGAGAACCTGTACTGTAACATCACGTAATTCAGTTGTGCCCAAATTTTATGATCAAGGAGATTATGGGGCCACAGAGGAAAGTGATCATTTTTTTAATAAGCTGTTTATCATTATTATTTTTTTTAATCTTTTGGGGGAACCAGGGATCGAACTCAGGCCCTTGTGCTTACCGTGCAAGCACTTATTCTACTGAGCTATCTCCCCAGCAGGAAAATAATCACAATGTAGAGTGTGCCTAAGGAGAGTCACATGGAGAGGAAACATTCTCTCAGGCTTTCACAGAGAAGAGATCAGTCAAGCAATGGCCATGACTCAGCCACAAGGCTGACACTGGCAAAGAATCTACAAGGTTACAGGATAAATCCTAAGGGGACTTGACTGACCTTATCAGATCCAAAAGTTACATTTCTTGTTATATAGGTCTTGTTTTATCTTGGTCTTAACCATCCAGCAGAAAAGTATAAAAACAAGGTATATAAAGTAAAGCCATATTAATATGCTGAGCTGTGAAAGGCTCAAGTCAACAACTTCTGTGGATAACCCACTACTATTATGGACTGCTGGACTGTGTTGGATGGTTTTACTGAATTCATACACCTATAGTATTTAGATGCCAATGGAATGCCCATCTCTGACAGGACTAAACAAAAAAGGGGCTACAAAGGAAGGACCACTTTGTATTTGTATATACAGAATAGTCAGGATAGATATACAGCTATTTTCGCTTAATTCAATGAGAAGCAAGATTTGTATTAATAGTGTTTGGGCAGGATATCCTGTCTGCTTCTTGTTAAAAAAAAAAAAAAAAAAAAAAAAAAGGCACCACCAGCTCAGCTACGGCTCCTTAACCCTAGCGCTGGCGCTGCTGGCACACAGGGCCAGGTAACCCCTACCGTGGGAGCTTCCCTGTACCCAGCAAGCTGTTCAGCAGCAGCCAACTCGATTGGGACAAGCAAAGCTGTCTTCCAACAGCACCGACTGCCTCCCAGAGCATGACTCGTTCTGAAGTCAGAACCAAGGAGCTGCCAGGGGTGGCAGTTGTAACCCCAGCACCTGGGAGCCCAAGCCTGGAGGGCTGCTATGAGTTTGAAGCCAGTCTGAGCTACACAGGGAGGTCAAGGCCAGTGAAGACTACACAGTTAGACCTCGTATCAAACAAATAAAAGAGCCAAGGAACTAAGCCACCAGAGAACACCGGGCTTAAAGGCAGAGTTGTCTTGGAACCCGAGCTCTGCACAGGCTTTTTTTTTCTTTTCCAGATTAAGCATAATTGACAAATAATATCTATTTAAGGTATACAACATGATGTTTTGAGATACATATACATTGTGAAATGATTACTACAAACAAACTAATTAACATCTATCACTCCATATACTTTTAGCAGTTCCTAATTTCATCCACTTGTAAAAATACTCTTAAAGAAAAATGTGGCACGTGAGTCCTCACCTGCATGGCAAGGTCAGCGTTATGAGAATGAACTAAGTAAACAATGGGTGAACATGCCCAAGACAGAGTGCAGAGACCTTTCAAAGGAAAGCTGAAAGCAAATGAATTCCTACAGGCAGTGCTGCGCAGGTAGACTAGCTCCCCCAAAATAAGCTAATTAAAAGAATAAAAAGTCCTGATTTGTGGTGTTTGCTGATTTCCACAGCCCAAAAAAACACCCAAAATGGCCAATTACAAGGAAGCAACCCGACGGTGCCAAACACAAAAATGGAAAGAGATGCGCACAGTTCTGCTCTTTGTCTGCCAAGCCAGGAAAATAAGCGTGGCCTAGCAGGTGTGTGGCCGAGAGACAGGGGCCTGCAGCTCTGCTGGCAAGGCCTGCCCTGCCCACAGGTGTTTCAAAGTCATTTCCAAGCAAAGCAAAACACAACAGCACTTCTGCATGGAGCCCACCCCAGGGGTGATCTCAGCTGCCGTCAGCCTCCGGCCACATGAGCCTCTGGGCCTCCAGAGTCAGAGTTAGCCCTGAGTACAGTAGACAGAACATTACTATTAATGAGATACTAACGAAGGCACAGCTGGTAAAGGAAGGCCAAGCAATTGTCCTTACACATTATCATTACATATTATCATACTTTCAACGAGGACAGTGGGCTCTGTATTAAAGAGTTCTGCATTCGCAGCCTCTTCCTCTCCACACTGGAGCATGCTTTCCCATATTTTTTTTTTTGAGTCTTTGTTTACTCATATGAAAAATGGGTTATTAGCACCCAGTCCAAAAAGTCTGGCCAGCAGGAATGTTTCTAAGATGCTCGGCTGGCTCCTTCGCTCTTCAGGCAGGTCCCCAGAGAGCCAACCACCCTTCCCCATTGAGGGCCTCCCACTCCAAAAACAGGCCACTGGGCCTTCCAGGACCCCAGCATGTGGCAATCAATTCCTATGGAGCTCTATTTTATCTACTGAGTGGAGATCTGCCCCAGGAAATAAAAATTCTCAACAGTTCAGAATAGCAAAGGGATGTTTTAAACACCCTCATCCTTCCTGAGAAATCAGGAGGAAGGGTTGAGGGGCTCTTTCCAATCCATACTGTAAATGGTACAAGCTGCAAATTTATGAAGCCACTAGATGAAAGAGGAGGACAGCAAAGGAAAGGAAGGCAGCCCCAGGGCACCTGCTGGGGCCTGAGCTGGAGAGAAGGACCCAGATGAAATCAAAGGCCAGGATCAATAGCCCAGAGGTGAAAGTTCCATTTCAACCCTCCAGGTTCCCCACTTAAAGAGAAGCCCATGCCTCAGCTAGCTGTTGCCGCACTAGCAAACAAACTACAGAAACTCTCCGCAGCTCTGCAGCATTTGTGCTGCTCTTTTTTTCCCCCTCATTAAGCCTGGCCCATGAACACATATGGCGCAGCTTGGCCTTTGCCCCCATTCAGCTGAGTCAGTTCACCTCACACCGCCATCTTTACTTTCCACACCCCCACACAGTGTGACTGTTTATTCCTTATTTATCTGGTTCATCTCAGTCCCTCTACTTCTGGGACTGATTCCAACTTATATATACACACTCACAACACACACACATACACACACTCTACATACACAACTGAGAGAAGCTGTTTACAAAATGCCTACAAATGAGAAAAAAAAAAACAAAAAACTTTCACTCACTATTCCTACTCCCCTAAAACATGGAGGTTTATCTTTAAACAAAAAGTCACTAATATGCTATGTGATTTGAATTAAATCACCTGCCCTCTCTGGGTCTTAAATTCTTCTTACCCAAAATAAGGGTGCAGACTCACCATAGGAGTTTTAATGTTTTATAGGGACACTGACCTCTGAGACTGAGGCAAGCTACAGACTTACTCCCTCCAATTTCATTCTCTTAAAAAGGTACAAACTCAAAATGCCACCTGTAATATTAGGCCCTCGAAAACTTTGACTCTCTCAGGGAGAAAGGGGGGTCCTTAAACCTCTAGCTCAGCACTCCCAAACAGTCTCTACGAGCCCTGATTGTACTGCACGGACACAATGAAGACCAGTACCCTTCCCAGCACAGAACAGGAGCCATGCAGGCTTCCTGGGAGACCCTGAACACCGGAAATCCCAGTTCCTCTGGGTTCCCCTGAGGCACAGCTTCTGGAAGGCTGCCAGGCAGGCAACCAGAGTTGATTTGACATTTGTTTAATTTACAAGAAAAGACTATTTTTTAGGACAAAGGGGGAGAAAAGTCTTCAGAATACCTTTTTAACTTTTGCTGCACTAAGGGGACCCATAAAGGCTGACAGCAGAGCACAAATCAGCCCTGCTGAAGAACCCACAGGCTAGGTCAGGGCTCCTGTGGCTGAGAGGCCCAGTCTCATGGTTTTACTAAGGTCAAATGCTGCACGCTTTAGGGATCCCCATCCTATACACACACACACACACACACACACACACACACACAATCACACACAGAGCTGCCATCACTACCCTCACCAGAACCTTCCACCAGAGACATTCAGGCCCCTGCACAGAGGTCAAAGGGCAAGGTCACATCTGGAGCATTCTCCTCTGTGAGGTACTCAAGACAATGCAGGAAACTGGACCAAAACCAGCCACTGAGTCCCAGGGCTGGTTATCTAGCCTGGGTGTTATCTGGCCGGTCTATGAGTGATTCACCTGAGGAGGCTTACTGAAGTCCAGACCCAAATTGCTCATGGCTCTGATCACCCTCTGCCCCCAGAGAGATTCAAGGAAGCCTAGGTCTGATACCCAAGAGCCTGTACCTTAGTGATACCCAAGGTAGTTACCTCAAAACCAGTTGTCACAAACCTCTGAAGACAGGTCACTCTGGCCTGTTTGGAAGTTCAAGGAAAGAATCTAGGGGCCAGGAATAAAGAAACTGAGATGGAGCCTTCTGAATAGCTACTTCCCTGCTTCAAAGGGCCTGCATCTCTCTGGCCGGCAGTTCCCAGATGATGGGGGCAGGGGATTCTGTTCAGGCAAGAAAACCAGAGCACACTGCAAGCTCAAGAGGGTGAGAGACATACACGGATCCTTGCACTCTTTCACTCCTAAGGCTTTAAGTCACAAAACAGAGATATACCCACCACAAACTATACACACACACTCCCAGGTATCTAAAGCAGCTGGCCATGAGATAGAAAAAAATCAAGACAGATAACAGCTGGTTATAAAACGTGGACAAATTACCAAAGAGAGGCTTTGTTTTCTCATTATCTTCATGTTAAAAAAAAAAAAGAACAAAAAGAGAAAAATAAAAGAAAAAACACCCAGAGACATCTGTCCAAACCAGCTTTGATAACATCCTGTCGAGATGGGAAGGATGCTGGTCAGGAACAGAAGTGGTCATGAAATAGCCTTCTGAACAGCAGGGTCTTCCCTTTGTAGAAGGCTGCAGGATACTATCCCAGCATGCACTTGGTATCTTGGGGCCTCTGAGCCTCTCCCACCAACAGAAAGGGCCCTTGGGTTTGAGCATGGGACTTTCTTTGGCCAACTGAACATTGACAAGAAATAAGAGAGAACTGCCTCAGTCTGCCCTCTTCACCTACAAGGAGTCTTCCTCCACCGTGGGAATGATCAAAACTAAAGATCAGCTTGCAGAGTTATACTAAACCCGGAAGGGTGCACATCCAGGTCCACATATGAACCAGGGATGAGGAGGCATGGCCTGCCTGCCTCCTGGAGGACAGAAGTGTGTGGTCCTTTCCCCACTGATATCGCATAAGAACAGCCCAGCCTGGCTGGCCCCAGTGGATCTGGCCCTGAGCAAAACAGCTATTTAGACAACCTTGAACCATGACAAACAACAAAGTTTGTGTTTTAGGCCAATAAGTTTGGGGGACATTTGCTACACAGCTGAGATGAACAGTTCTCACTCCATGCCATTCAATGCCAAGGAAGATAATTGGTTGGCTCCTCCAGGGTTACATAACTTCCACCAAGCAGAAAAGAAAAGTATACCCAGAGCCAGGAGGGAAGAACCATCCCCAGCACCAGGAGGCTGAATTCAGACCTCCCTGCCATTACCTGTCAGCTACATGACCCTAGGCAAGATATTAACACCAAGCCTCACTTTGGTTTCTGCAAATAGACACAGGGAACCACTTTATAACAGTGTTGTATGCAGGGGGGAAGGGAAGGAAGAGAGAAACCTCTGACATACAGAAAGAAGGTGTTCGATAAATGTTTCTATGTAGCTTAGGCTAGCCTGGAGCTCGCTATGAAGTTCCTGGCCCTTCTGCCTCAGTTTGCTTCTTTTTAATCAGCCAGCCTAGATGGTCGAAGAATCACTTGCCTTGATTCCAGCACAGCTGAAGGTACAGAAATGGTTTCTCCCAGGCCCCAAACCTGCTTGAACTGCCAGCCAAGCAAGAGCAAGAGGGAAAGTCTGTCACTGAAACAGCCACTAAGCTAGGTCACTGAGGCACTTACTATTTAATCTCTCCGAGGAAAGCGTCGTTTTACCCAACATTCACCACATCAGCAAAACTGTAAGTAAAATGTAGAAAACACCACGTCTTTCTTCATTCTATCAAGGAGTAATTAGGGCCCAGAGAACAACAGTCTTCTGGCAGCAGGCATTCCCACTAAGAGCCAAGCAGATTTCTAATTGGCCTTCGAGAACAGCTTTGAGGGCTCCTACAGAGCCTGCTGAGGAAGAACTCACCTAGAGATACTATTTTCCTTTTCTTTTCATGCCCTTCAAGAAAAAAATTGGAATGCACTGCATTAGGAAATTAAAATGAGAGCCACACTAAACAGGAGCCCCTTGGATCCCTTAATGTAAATATGGACTGACACTGCCCAGGGAGACTGGGAAGCAATTTCATTTCTGTTGTTTAAAAAGAAGCAACTAAAGAAACTCCCTTAATGTTGCACTAAGACTTGGCGGCCACCTGCACTGGGCTCAGCAGAAGCAGCTAGGGACAGAGAGGAGGAAGGTGGCTCACACCTGTTGGGTAGAGCCAACAAAAAGGAGAACAGAAGGACAAGGACCCAGCAACTGCTGTAGCGCCCCAACTCGAAGAAAGATGTTTTGCACAGTCACCTCACTGCTCCTGTCCAAGAAGCACCTTCACCTCCCATTACATCAGGAAGTGCTTGGTCATACCACAAGTGAAAAGCAGAACCAGATGGGAACCCAGGAGGTGGACCAATCTTCCAAAGTAGATGAAGGGCTGGGAAGATAGCTCAGTAGAATAAGTGTTTGCCTGGCAAGCCCAAGGTCCTGAATTCAACCCCTGGTACCTGGAAAGACAGAAAACACCAGTCTGCTGCCTGCTGCTTCTGCAAAAAGAACAAAGGTGAGAGGCTAGACACAGAGGGAGGGTGTGGAAAGGTGAGGTAGGAGGTCTCAAGCCAGAGGAAGTACAAAATAGGAGCCTTGGGAATGGAAAGGAAGTCTGCTAGAGAAACATCATATGATAAAAAAAAAAAAAAAAAAAACCTTTAAAGGCCACTGAATTGAACTATGATTTTCAGTTCGGAAAGCTCCCAGCCCAGGGGAATGCAGCAGTGAGTGGAACAGAGGATCAATTAGGAAAGTAGTGCAGAAATCCTCACTCCTATTCTCCAGGTACAAAGGGAAAGAAAATGCAGAGCAGCACCATTACACAGGAAGCGCAGGCCTTCCACAACATGAGCATCTCGGAAGAGGTGTGGGTGCACGTGTTAAGAATCCAACTGCAATTACCCCATGGACTTGCATACAACTTCTGGGATGCTACATCTTCATTTCTGAAGATCCATAATTGGCTGATTCTTAACTTGAACATAAAGTTTTCCAGTCCCTAAAGCTTCTGTCAGGTATTTAATGACCTATAAAATATTTAACTAAACCAAAAGCACTCTAAATTTCAGAAAGAAGGCAGCAAATCCTCCCATAAAGTGAGTCTTTTTGTAACACAAATAGCCTCCACCAACTGGGTTTTGCAAAAGAAAGGTCCACCTGCATCCCCGGCACTCTGACCAGGGCATGCACAAGTGGTTTGTACTGACATCTTTTATTTCCTACAACACTGACACGCATCTGCTCAAATTAATTACGCTTCCAAGATTTCTCCCTTGACTCATTTGGAGAGAACAAGAGCTCCTGTGCTGATGCAAACACAGCAGATTAGATGGTGCATGAGGAGGAAGTGCGGTGTAGGCATCTTGCCATCTTTCCAGAAGAGGCCAGGACAGAAAGTAGCTAGCACACTATGAGAGCATGCCCAGAAAACCTTTCCAATGCACTTTTAAGTTAAACATCTGACATGACCCCACTATGACCATGATAGAAGACATGAAAAGCAAGAGCAACTGCAGGAAGGATTTGCAGAGAAAACATCCCTTCTGATGGTTCCTTATTGAGGCTCTGGCTTTCCTGCCAACCAGCAACAGAGTCACATACAGGCCCATCTGCTGGTACTGAAGCTGGGCTGCAGGTCTGGGAGGAGGAACCAAAGGGCACCACCCTGAAAGATAGCACACCCACAAGCCAGGAAGCAGCACACATGGGAAGCAGAGAACACAAAGACAGGCATTGCAGGCTTCTTCTTCCAGGTGTGACCAGATGCCCAGTATGGGGACTTGCCACAGTTTAAACCTTCAGTCTCTAAAGGAATCAAGGAAAGAAGCACTTCTTATGATTTAACCACCAGACATGCTATCTCTGGGTAATAATCATCACCATTTGTGAATGTCTTGGGCATCAGCTCAGAGTCATCCTGAAGAAACCCAGGAAATGAAGCAATTCAAGTATTATTAAGCCAAGCCCCTCGAATTCTCAACATCTTCACTTCATACACCTGTAAAACAAGCCAATTCCCAGCTCAGGAGCTGCTGAGAGAATCAACAACATGTGTAAGGCCCCAAATGGAAGATTAGACAGGGCCTGGAGAAGGGACCTTGGCGCAGGCTGTCTCCAAAGGGTCTAAGAACCCACCAATACCAGCCATCAAATCATGCATGAGATGGCCACCATACGCATACACAGTATGGTGGGCCTTAAGAGTTACCAAGAACAGGTGTGTAGTGGTCAATACCTTGTGTCAGGGGCCAGGGAAATGCTTCAGTAGAGTAAGTGCTTGCCTGGTAAGCACAAGGGCCTGAGTTCAATCCTGGTTCAGCAAAAAAACATTGTGTCAACTTGGAAGGATCTCTCCCAGGTTCTACACCCTGACCCCAAAGGTAGGGAGGGCCCATCCTAGGGTAAGAAGGACCTGCCCCAGAGTGACTCAGCATTAAAAAAGGACATATAAAGAGGTTAAGGAAGGAGTCAGAGGTCTACTTCCTCAGAGGAACTTCAGTCTTCGAAGTCAGCTTGGACTTCATCTTCTGGCTTCCAGTACAGACACTTCAGCCTCTGGCTTGGATCCTTCAGCTTTACATTGCAGACTCTTCAGCTTCCATTGCAGATTCTTCAGCCTTCTATGGCAGACTGACAGAGACTTGCAGGGAACAATGCAGTGAGCTTCAGACCTTGGCAATGAATCCTTCAGTCTCGGGTGTGCAGACACCCTCTGCACACTTCCTCATTCAACTCTATGGCTAACCGTTGTAAGCCAATCTTGTAATTTTTTTACACATTTCCATATCTTGTGTTATATCTGTACCTTGTACTGTATCTGTTCCTCTAGGAAGCCCCTGACTAATATAGGGTGTTAAGTCCAAACCAAGGGAATGAGCGAAGCAGACATATTCTAAACTTGACTCACCTGACAACTTATCTTAGACAAGGAGCACCACTAAAACTCATCTGGGACAGAATACCTGAGACAGGAGATTAGGGTGAGGCAAACTAAACAACAAACTGGGTAGAATGTGTCAAAGATCATAAAAACTTACAGCAAACAGACTGAACAAGATTTTTCCTAAAACAGAGGACATGCACAAAACACAGGACCCAGAGTAACTCCACGGCTGCTAAGGACTGTATACAGAAAACAATACTCATCATCCCTCATTCAAATCTGGCACTACTTGAAGAACCAACCAGAAGATGCCATTTTTAATCTGTCATTTACATGTGGGCACAACCCACCAATCGAAAGAGGTTATCCATTTGTTTACATCTGGCAGGAAATAGAGTTTTCCAATAGGACAGTTTATACCTAGGGTGACACCAAGCAAGTTTTTGAGAGGACGAGTGTCCCAATGCCTTATTTCTATGAGGAGGAAGCCAAGTTGGGAATTTTGGATACAAAGGACCCTCTTCCTTTATCTTTGGGGCCACTGTGGGACTATCACCCCATGGAATACACCTCTTTTCTAGTAGATGAACAATTTCACTGCCTTTTCTGTGCATCCTGTGCAATTTTCCCAAGACACCAACGAAGAACCTGGAGAGAATCCCATGGGACCCACCATCCAGTAAGAGAGCCAGGGCACCAGCTTGGACCAAGGCAGAAGGTCAGGTCCAGGTAGAACGGCAGAGCTGAACAGCTGTTTCTATCCTCATCTGCTTGATGTAAAGGCAAAGTCTGCAGCCTGAAACTGTGCTCTGCCCTGGAAGGATGAATCCAGAGGCTGAGAACTAAGGTCCACAAGGGTGTCCAGGAAGGGGAACAGAGAAGAGGAGAAGCAGAGGCAGAGGTGAGGTACGGGGGTGGGGTTTGTTACAGTCTAGATCTCAGATGTCTGAAGAGCTCATGTGTGCAAAGGATGGGTTTTGAAGGCAACTGGATCACAAGGACTCTACATTCATCTGTGGATTAATCCTCAGATGAGCTCATGTTTGAGGGCATCATTGGGAGGTAACAGAAATAGAAAGGGGGTTTAGTTGAAGGAAGTTCCCATGGAGCTGTCATCTTAAAGCCAATGCGTAGGCCCTGGCCCTTCCCTCTTGCTCCCTCCTTCTCTGCTCCGGGGCTGCCACGAGGTCAGCAGCTTCCTATTGCCACTCCCTTCTGGCACCTTCCTGACTCACCACAGGCCTAAAGCAGTAGAACCCTCCAGCCATGGACTGAAACTGCTGACCACTGAGCCCAAGAGCCAATATAAATCCCTCCTCCTTTAAATCCTCTGTCTTGGGTATTTGGTCATAGCGATGAAGAGCTGACTAACACGGGGGTTGAAGTACTAAAGAGAAGGAAGAAAAAGACAAGTGAGCAAATTCTTTGTGCTATTATGAAATATGTATTTGGTCTTCATTCACATTTCCTGGCTTACATCTCCTAAAATCAACAGACTCCTTTGTATGGTAATGAATGGACAGAGGGCTGACAGCCCTGGTTAGCCTCAGGATGGGTGCTACTCACTCAAAAGACCTGAGCAGGATTAGAAGGTTGGGACCCCCAGCTCTACTCTCAACCTTAAAGATAGGAAAGAGGCTGCAGGTTAAGCTGATCTCATTGGCCAGTGGCTGAATCAAAGTTATGCCTGCGTAATGACATTTATGCTAAACCAAAAAGGAAAAAGAGTAAAGGGCCTTAGGACAGCCAATCACACAGGGGCTTGCCAGATGTGAGCAAAAACTCATCCCATGCCAGGAGGAAAGCACTGTCCCAGGACACAGAGGTCCCCGTGTCTGGGTCTCACCTAGGCTCTGTCTATGTCTGTTCATTTGGCTGCCTATTAAAATAGTCTATATAATAAAAGAATTGTTTTCCTGAGCCTGTGAGCTGCATTAGCAAATTGACCAAACCTAGCCAAGCACAGTGATACATACCTGCGATTCCAGCACTCTGCGGGGCTGAGGCAGAATGGCAAGTTTAAGCCTCTTCTGGACAACTTAGCAACTTAGCAAGACACTCAAAGAAGGAATCAGGGCATAGCTCATTGCAAAGGCCCTAATTTCAATCCCCAGTCCCCATTTACCCTTAAAAGATAGTAAACCTAAAGGCGGTTGTGGGAACCCCAGCTTATAGTCAGAAGCACAGGCAAAACAACACGGGGCTCATGACTGACATCAGAAGTAGGGACAGGAGTAGCTTTGGGAACTGAGCCCCAGCCTGTGGTTTCCGAGCTGCTTCCACACAGACAGTGCCGGAGCTGACACAGAGCAGCAGGTACCCACCTGGGCTCGCTGCAGAACTGACTGGTAGTCATTGATAGAAGAAATTCCCATACCCTCTGGGATCCCAGGGGGCTTCTGTGTCAACTGGCAATATGAGAGCAGAGGGAAACGAGTTTGTTTCTCCTGGTCAGACCTCATGGATGACCAACACACAGAGAAGCGCCTCTCTTCCGGACCAGCACATAGGCCTTGGACACAGGTGGATCCTTGAGCCAGCAGAATTCATAAGACAAACCGCGAAGGGCTGCCCCTGCACCACCTTGGCTGCCGTACTCTGAAGCACTTACCTCTCTCTCTGGGCTTCAGGGGACTGATTGGGCCAAATGACCTTTGAGGTCCCTTCTTGCTGTAGACTTCAGTGAGTAAAGTCAAAAAGAAGCCTTTACACGTGAAATGGCAGCTGCCCTTGTAGGACCGCATGTGTCCCTGTGGCCTTTTTAGCTATCAATACCTTTTAAATATATATTAAAAGAGATAAATGTGCCTATGCCCTGCGTAGGACTAAAGCTATTGTGCTGGTAGTTGGAGAAGCCTGGCAGGCAGGGGTCAGGGAAGGATTCCAGGGGAGACTTACACTCTGCTCGCTGAGTTCCTCTATGGACCAAGGAATGCAGGCAGGCAGAAAGGGCAAGCTGCCAGCCTTTGTTCATATTTCATACATTTTCATCCCTGTCCTTCTTTGGGGGCTGTGTCTAATTCAGGAGGCCTGAATGCTACAGTGAGATCAGGTGGCCAGCACTGTGGATGTCCCAGGGACTGACCTAGCAGGAGTTCCTAGGCCAAAAGTAGGTGCCTCTGACCTGCCATGAGATTTTTAACCACAGATAGTGGCCTACGTTGAGTTTTGGCTTCTCCCAGTTGGAAGCCAGGACTGCACTTTATAGAGTGCTTTGCTTGGCCTGACAGTGAGGTAAAACCAGGCTGTGCAGTGGTTCTCAAAATGGGGTCCCCACACCAGCAGGATCGGCTGGAACTTGTTACAAATGTAAATTCTTAAAAAATAAATAAATAAATAAATAAATAAATAAATAAATAAATAAACACAAATGTAAATCCTTGGGCACCTACCCAGAAGCACAAATCCTACGGGTATCTTAACAAGCCCTGAGATGACTATAATGCCTGGTAAAGTCTGACAACCACCAAGGCAGTAGTAACTAGGGAGGGATATTCTTGGGCCTATTACAAGTTGTTTAGCAACTACTGTACAGTCCAGCTAGATCTGCATGGCGCATTACGTTAACAGCCTGCTGTGCCACACAGGGACCTTGTGTGATTCTAGCATAGAGGCAAGCTTCACCTTGTACAAAATTTACTGCTGGGGATTCCTGATGCCAGTGTCACTGGCACCATAAAGACTCCCCATTATTTCCAGAATAAAGTCCTAACTCATGAGCCATAATCCAAGGATCTTCCAGCCTAGACCTAGAAACATTTTTGCTCCTATCTCTGTCCCAGCATCTGTAACTCTCAACCAGGATGACCACCAGGACAGTCAGCAAAACAGGTCTAGCTGCTGCCGCTTAGGGAACACAAAGAGTGCTATTAGCAACCAGGGAGTTGAGACCAGGGATGCTGCTGCTAAGCTTGTCCAATGTACAGGATAACGTCCCTCTACCACCTGCAGAAGGGTTGCCTGGTCCTAAATGTTGAGAGCCCTGCCGTGCACTATATCTTACTGCCAAATTCTTCTGGTCATCATTCCAAAGACCTGGCCCTGGCTTATATTCTTGATCTCTTGGAGAGGCTGGATACTGACCAGATTCCTACATTGCAATCTGGCTGACCAGTAAAACCTGCCTCAGAACTAGGCTGGTAGACACCTTGTGCTGTGCCTGTGACCCCTGTCCCAAGATGTCCCTATAGGGCCACTGTCCACTCCCTTGGATGCCTGCACCTGGTAGCACCAGATCTGTACTGGCTGATGGGTTGCCAGGCAGTGAGGAGGCAAGCTACCTGGCAGGGTAATCACCTCACCCTAATACTCGAACTCCACAAACACCACACTCCACAAAGCCTCCTACAACAGGTGCTGAGAAACCTAAGGGCAAGAGTTATTTTACCTCCCTCTGGATATCTGAGGTCCCTAAGTATAGGCCAAGCCTGGCCACCCACCAACAAGTATAGGCACTCAGGACCTCTCAGCACTGCTCACCCCTAGCTGGCACCTGCACTCTCTCTCCTGAGGGCTCATGCTCATACACCACCCATCTGTGTGCTCACAGTCTGGAGCGATAAGTGGAATTCATGAATACAGTGTGGCAAATCCCTGCAGTCAAGTGAGTGACAGCAGTTTTCATACTGGGCCCTGCAGGGCTGGAACAATTATGCCATATCAGGATGGAATTAGAAAGATCTCTTAATAATGCAGCTGGCTGCTCCAGCAGCAGCGTCCCTGTCTAATAAGGCCCTGTTCCTCCATCCAATTGGAGAGACAGATCACCAGCTTCCTGGTGCCTGAATCACTCTGCAGATCCCCAGCACAAGAACTGAGCAGCACCTGGACCCATGGTCCTGCAAGCCTAACATCACAAGACTGCACACCCTGCCCACTATCTCACTAGGCTGGTCCCAAACAGAGTCTAGGACACAAGAATGGGGCCTGGCTGGGTGTGATGGTACACACCTGGAATGCCAGCACTTGGGAAGCTGAGGCAGGAGGATGGCTGTGAATTTGAGGCCAGTCTGGACTACAGAGTGAGTCTGGGCCACCTTGAATGACATGGAAAAACCTGCCTCAAACAAACAAACCAAAAAAAAGAAAGAAATGGGCCTGAAAATCAATCCTAACACCTCCTGATTTATTTTCTATGCATCTCACTGGCCCAAGCACCCTAACACACTTCTTCCTACCTAAAATCCCACACCAATGAGCTCATGATAATAATAACTACATTTGACTGATACCACACCAGGAGTTTCACACACACCATCTCATTAGGTATCATTATCTCTATTTTGGATTTCAGAGTCTTAAGAAACCTCCCCCAGGTGACAGAAGCAATGAGTGGCACAGAAAGATCCAAACCCTGAGCTGTCTGATCCAAAGCCCATGCACCTCTCTCCATGTGACGTTGTTAAGGATCCTTTTTCTACACCAAATGGCTCCGTGGTTCCCTCCAGCCACTTACTCACATCCACCTGCACCACCTTCTCTGGGGGCCTCTCACCCTTGATTGTCAGTGTTATTACATTAAGACTTCTTGTCACTCTGATTCCTATTGTATCTTCTGAACCTGGCATTATAAAGCAGCCCCATCATACACATCAACTTGATTACAAGCAGAGATCGTTGTGTTTAATAAATAAGCATGTGTAATGCATACAGAGAAAGAGACACCTCTATATTTTCAGTTTTGTAAAGACAAATCACTTCAATTGTTTAATCAATAAAAATGCCTCTCTAACTCCTACTGTTATTACAAAGCAATTTCAGATGGAGTGAGAAAGAAGCATCACATCTGTATTCCTGTCAGGGCAGACAGGGTCTGATTAGGCTGATGGATGAAAGATCAGAACAATGCTAGTCCACTCATGGCTTGGGT